>JALLBH010000022.1:0-68874 GCA_036940005.1 Skeletonema menzelii
AGTTTATCTTAACATGATGCAATATCAAAAGACAAAACCATTCTATTATATTTTTATAATCGCACTCATTTTCTATTATTGGCTTCATAGGGTTGATTATTGCATGTGTTCTATCTTGGGACAAACATTAGTTGCTTCTAACTAATAGAATGTGCTTGATCATGTATTGGGTGATGATGGTGAACGTCACCATCACAAGTCTCACAAGACGTCCTTCATATACCATATCGATCGGATACGATGAGAGACGCTCATTTGGTGTATATTACTACGTAAATGTCCGTGGGAGGGGTGAAGAGAGTTAAATGATGTGGATTTTATGCCGCCGATAGCGACGTTATTTTATTAGTTTCCGAATGATCAACTGAGTATTCCCGGCTTAGTCGCGTAGACAATGACATATAGGACCGATCAAGCCAATTATTATAGGCGTATTTAATGGGTGTGCTTAATTGAGGTGATAGGAGTGAAGGACATCATGGTGAGGGTGAAATTATGGATTTCGGGGTTGGATGAAAATACCAGCGAGAAATTTGTAGTCTGCAGAGACCTTTCAAGGGCGAAAAGAGAGAAGGAATTCTGAGTATCCACATAATTACCAAGAAAAAAATACCAGCAGAAATACCGGGCAAAATTGTAGTATTAACGGGTCTTAGCCTGGGGTTTCAAAGAAGCATATCTCTTTCGATACACTGTTTTGTACGATAGTCTTCTATCATACACTCTATTAGATATTGTACATCTAACACAAGCTATGATGATGTTTGCATCCACCAGCATACTACGCAGGGTAGGCTGCATCCTCGGCCTCGCAGGTGTTGTTTTGATGAGTACCTCGGCATCGTCCTGCCTTGCGTTCGTCCCGCAATCAGTACCGACAACTCAACACAACAGCGTCGCTCTTTCCATGTCAAGCACTCTTTTCCAACCAACACAATCCTCACTTGACAAGCTAGACAATCTCAAACTATCCATCAAAAAGCCACGAGGTGTATCCATCGGTGTAGAGTACGCTCGACTGAACAAAGAACTGAGTGATGGTGATTTGAAAATCCTTTCGATGCAACTTCGAAGATCTGCCAAAGCTGCTGCAGTTTGGTCGTCAGATGTGGAATCCATAGCGAAGCTTGTTAAAGAACAGGAGAGTGCCAGAGGTGACTTTCCTGGACCACTTCCTGTAATCTATTCTGGACCTCTATCGGACGCAACAGCAGTGAAAACAGTTGTATCTGGAGGCGTCACTGCTGTTGTAGCAAATTATGGAGAGACTTTGGATGAAGCAGTAACGTCGCTATTGAGTGATGTCGGTATCATTTGGAAAGTATCTTCATTAGATGAGATGAAGGAGTTGCAAGCAGAAAATGTGGGTAGTGTGATTTTACTATCAAAAGAAGCTATTCCCGCCAGTGTTGACGATGCAAGTGATGAACTCGCAGAAAACTTGAGCAATCATAAATCCATTGTAACTATTGCGCAGATACAATCAATGATGCCAGCCAACGCTGAAATACAACTCGGAAAACATCTTGCTAAGCTTGGAATTTCTTCCTTGGTACTCGAAGATGCATGCGTGGGAGACGAGGAGGACGTCAAATACACAGCGTACGCGATTGAGGAACTGCAGAAGAAGAGTTCAAGTCAATTCACTATGACTGGATTGACAGGAAGTACGAATGGGCATTTTGGCGTCAGCTCACATGGTGGAGAGGTGAAATGGAGGAGAAATGCCGATTAAAGTGACGTAATTGAAATAAGAATAGACAAATCATTAGGAGTAGCAGAAAAAAACAAGACAAATTAGTAAAGTTAACTTTTACAACACTTTCAAACATTTTCCATTTTCGTTTCCAGATACTATGCGAATGACACAGACACAAAATAAACCCACACACACCAGATCACATAGAGGTTGTGGGTGGTCTCCGATCGAAGCAACATAATGTTCATGAAGCCTTCTCAGGAGATACAATAGCAGAATTCACTTGCTGCATATTCTCAATGTTGGTATTTGCTTGAGAATGATGCCTCTCTGGGCTTACTACCGTAGCCGCAGCATGTTTTTTTGGTGGAACAAGAATCATTTTCATTCGATTTGATTTCGGCTTGGGAATAGCGGACCTAGATCCACTGTCCGCGCCAGTCAAATCCCTGACCAATACGAGTCGATCGGCGATGGTGGGAGGGCTGGCTGGAGTAACGGCACCGCTTAAAAGAACATCTCTTTGCGCATGTGTGGGAGACGGAGTCGACACTCTCCCATGCGTCACTTTTCGGGGACTAACTGGTGGTCGTTGTCCTGCAATATTGCTGCCTGCATTAGTGATGGTCGGTCGGATCAAATTCAGAGGTGTTCCCGTCCTGTTCTCGTCGTGGTGATGTTCATCAAATGGACTCTCTTCTCGTTCTTCCACTCTTTCATATGCAACAAACATGACAGGTTGCTGACTACCGCCCCCAGACGAAGATGAAGTTGTATTGCTAACACTCGCATTACTGGCGCTGGCAGATGACGTGGTGTGAGCATCAGCACTGTGAGGAGATTGACTGCGTACCTCCTTCTTTGAGTTGAAGGAAATAAATCTTGATATTCCACTATCCTTCTTCAACACTGTTGAGTCTGCATTTCCGCCAGCTCGAGGAGAGCCATTGCTTTGCTCATCAAAGGGGGCTTCATGGGCGGCAACAGAAAAACGATTTGGAGAAGGCGATGGCGCCCCTCCTGGAGTAAGAGCCAATCCTTCAATATGGGGATTGATTGCGCCCTCTCTCAGACACGGCGAGCTACAACTATCAGAAGAGGAATGGACTGTAGCATTACCATCCATATCAACCGACACTGTTTCATAATCATCAACGTTGCCCTCTTTACCAGCTGGCCGTGGTGGACGAATATTCTTTTTCTGGCCCTCTCTCACAAAATCCCTAATCTCAGAATTTGTGGTGCTGCTACCCATCGATTCCTTCGCACACGAGTCTCCTCCTCTTGGGGAAGAAGCTGCGGAATTACTTTTATTACGCATATTTGTAGCACTTGCGATGGAATTGGAATTGCTAGAAATGGTGCTGAGACCGCCACGGGAGTCAGGCGATCCGTTACTACTAGAGCTTGTTGTTCCAGCGTTTGGAGACTGATGAGGAGAGACCTTGGAACTTCTTTGAGGCGACTTAAACTTGAATTTTGCGGCAACAGAACCTGCAGCGGCAGTCTTGGATGTTGTGGTAGAATGAATGTAAGTTTGAGTCTTCTCATCGAATGGCACTTGCGGGGTATTATCAGCCCGACTTGGAGGTCGTTTAGACTCTGACTTGAGAGCTACTTCAATACCGGGCTGCTGTTTAATTTCATCAATAGATCCATCGTCGTCACTGTCCGTGAAATTCAATTCTAGACCAGGGTCTTGATGGCCTTCATTTGCAACTGGATTAGATTTGTCCACTAACCTTTTCTGTCTTCTCGACACACCAATCTTTGAAGGAGGCGACACCCTTTCAATTTTGGGCGGGACAGTCTTATCTTCCACCGCTATTGATATTTCTACCCCATCATCATTATTTGTTATAATGGTAGTAGGCGGTGGAGAAGCATCCTCTGCATCGTTCAGACTGGGCCTTGCGGGATTCTCCCTCCCACTTCTGCGCCTAGTAGTCTGTAATTTAAGACTCTCACGTGCCTTCAACAAAAACCCACGGGTCATGTTATTCGAAGGGGTTTGAGATGTCCTCGCAGCTGTTTTTAGGCCTGAACCTACATCATGCTCTTCAATAATCTCACTTCCAACCAAGCTTCCACTCCCAGTACTACTCAAGCTACGTTGGCAGTTCCATGTTACAGGATGAAAGGCGGAAAAGCCAGGATCACTCTGGGTGTAGGTAGTATGCGGACGAGACGCAGCAGTGCTGAATCTTCCAAAGGCAGAGCCAGCTCTACCGAAGGCAGAACGTAAATTTGAGGACGATTCAGGTGTGGATAACGTCCGAGATAAAATAGGGACAGGTGCACTTGGTCCCTGCTGCAGGTCGCCCCTAGAAAGATCCCTGTCGACGAGTGTGCTGGAGGGGTCGTTATATGCACCTCCCCCTTCCACTGCAATGGAACTCATACGAGGTCGTAGAGATGTAGTCGGCAGCGACGGTAAGGAGTATGAGTGAGTCATGGGGATTGGTTGTTCCAAATCAGATAAATGCGGAGGGCAATTTCCAACTAAGTCCCCGCCGCCATAGGGAAGGTTGACTCCAGTATTTGCACCCCCTGATGTTGTTGCCAAGGCTGCCGCTCCTCGAGGTTGAACCGCTAGACTTGGGGAAGGCAAATCTCGAATAAAAGTGCCCCCACCGCCACTAGAGTTAGCAGCAGCTGTCAGTGAATCATTTTCGCTAGCGGCACCTATTCTGGCGGAGCCATCCTCGGAGGATGTCTTGTGAGAATCCGACGAGGACGCCGCTGTTGCCAACTTATTTGATTGACTGTTCTTTTTCTTTCCCGACATTGTTATTATATGTGCACTGCTTAAGTGATGCACGTAGTGTCCTCTCTGTTAAGATGATGGGTGAGCTTGCCACAAAAAATAGTAGGATTATTTCCTAAGACACCGACTGGTGAAAAAATGATATCTTGCACTAAGAGTCTCTCAACTCTACAATGCCATTTTCACGGTGATTGGAATAAGCTGTAACAAAGAAACTATGGTCGTCGATAGGCGTCAGACGCATATAATGGTAGACCCCGATGCCTTGGTTATTTGGTGGTGGGTAGCCAGTGTCGAAGCTGCCCATATCTGGTTGCACTTCGCGCTTCATTCGCGCCTTGGCTCCCTCATTTTTCACTGTAGCTGGCGCAAAATTTACCAAGAGAATCGAGCACGAGAGGGGAGAAATTTGGGCTTTTCAGGAATGTCACTTTAGGTCAGGTTTTCTTGTGACCGTTAAGAATTAATAAGCCTCGTAAGCCTAATTGTTGTCCAAAGAAATGAATCTATATTTGCCAATTTTTATTGGTATTAATGAAGCTTATGATCATCAGAAAATTGTCCAAGTAGGAATAAGTATTAAAAAAAAGAAAGCGTTAACTTTGAATTTTACTGGCCGCCCTTCATACGCCTAAAGTTAACAATTCTCTTCAGCATAGGAATTCAATACATGCGTCAGATGATGTTTTATATATGCCCTTTCATTTTGGCCACACAACTCCTCGCTTCTCTTTTTTCTTGACCACCTCAGCGTGCTACAGAGAAAGGGTTTTGCGCTGCTTCTGTATTTTCAAAGTCCTGACAACCATCAACTTCCCATCTTTGTGTCAAAGGTGCAGCACTTCTTGCTTCAGCACTTCTGAATCTCGTCATTATTTACGAATACAACTAAAAAGTTGTTCCTCTGCCGTCCGTAGTAGAGAGATCACTATAATAATCAACAAAATGAGACTTAGCAGTGCTGCCCTGATAGCGGTTGTCGCGTCTTCCGCTTCATCGTACATCTCTTCTTTTCAATTACAACATGGGCTTACCCAGGGACGCAACAGTGCGGCTGTGGAGCGAGTTACGTCGTTGCAAGCTTTCAAACTTAAGGAGGGAGAGACTAAGAATATGTTTGAGGGACCAACACCATTGGTGAAGGAGAGGGATGCTTGCGGTGTCGGATTCATTGCTAATACCAAGTCTGGTGGTAAGTAGAATGCGCACCCGAGGCGATTGGATGTCAAAGGCAAAGGAAAGAAAAGGCTATTTGTATAAGTAGTACTGTCAAGCCGATGATTCTACAGAAGAATAAAGCAATCAAGCAAAGATCCTTGTGTTCAATTTCATTTCTTTCTCCCTGCGTGCGCTCACATATTAATTATCACCACTGCATCTCATGTTCACAGAAGAATTCGGTACACACAAAGTTCTTCAGCAAGGTCTCACCGCTTTAGACTGCATGGAGCACCGTGGTGCCTGTGGAGGTGATGGTATCTCCGGTGATGGTGCAGGTATTATGACTCAAATCCCCTGGAAGCTCTTCTCCGAGTACCGTTCCGAAAACTGCCCCAAGCCCGGTGTTGGTATGGTGTTCCTCCCCCAACAAGAGGATCGTAGGAATGCTGTCAAGGAAGTTATCGAAAGAGTATGCGCGGCTAATGAATTGGAGTTTTTGGGTTGGAGGGAAGTTCCCGTCGATCCTTCAGCACTTGGACCACAGGCCAGGGATGCTGTTCCATCTATGTGGCAAATGTTTGTCAAGGCCCCCAAACGTTTAGACGACGATGAAGAAACACGTGATGGTTTCGAACGCACACTCTACCTGGTACGCCGTCGCATTCTTGTTGAGCTTGAAAAGGCGGGTCTGAAATGGGAGGATGCCAACAGTGAAACATATTTTGCTTCCTTCTCTTCTTCAACGATTGTATACAAGGGTATGGTTCAGGGTTGTGTCTTGCCTCAATTCTACAAAGATTTGCAGAATGAAGAATACACAACTAAATTTGTCATTTACCATCGTCGGTTTTCAACCAATACCAACCCCAAGTGGCCACTAGCCCAGCCTATGCGCGTTGTTGGACACAATGGAGAGATCAACACTCTTGTCGGTAATGTGAACTGGGTCAAGGCCAGAGAAAAGTCCAAGACTCTCCCTGAATCTGAGTTGAACGATCTCGTTGATGCCGAGAACACAGACAACATTGTCATGATGTGCAATACTCAGGATGTTCCTAATGTTCTGGAGCCTCTTGTTGATTTGGGTCGTTCTGATTCTGCCAACCTTGATGCAGTGTTTGAGCTCATGACCAAGTCTCGCCACCGTGCTCCATGCGCACTCATGTCCTTGGTCCCAACTGCTTACGAAAATGAACCCGCCTTGAGTAACAACCCTGAAATTGTCGATTTCTACAAATTCCACGGAGGATTGTTGGAAGCATGGGATGGCCCAGCCCTCTTAGTCTATTCTGATGGTAAGAGTATTGGTGCCTCCTTGGATAGGAATGGTCTTCGTCCTGCTCGTTACTCTATCACCAGTGATGGTACCGTTTACATGATGAGTGAGACTGGAGTAGTTGATTTGGATGAGTCAGATATTGTTCAGAAGGGACGTCTTGGGCCTGGTCAGATGATCAATGTTGACTTGGCTACTGGTGAATTTAAGGACAACATTGCCATCAAGTCCGAGATCGCTTCTCGCCACCCCTATGGTGAATGGGTCAAGCAGGGACGCAAGGACGTGACAAGGATGTCCTTCGCTGACGATCGTCTTTATGATGATGCCACTACTACCTTTGCTCAGGGAACTTTCGGATGGGGACTTGAGGACATTGGTATGCAAATCCAAGACATGGCTGGATCTGCTAAGGAGACAACTTATTCGATGGGAGATGATGCACCAATTGCCGTCCTCTCCGAACGCCCACACACAACTTACAATTACTTCAAGCAGCGTTTTGCTCAAGTAACCAACCCACCTATTGATCCTCTTCGTGAGGGTGTTGTGATGTCTGTGGCTATGACACTCGGAAAGAAGGAAAGTATCTACAAGGTTTCTGAGAAGGGTGCACGCCTCATCCATCTTGAGTCTCCCGTGTTGAACTCCAACGAAATGGACAGGATTGCTTCCTTTGCCGAGCCAGAGCATGGAGGGTTCCAGCAATCTACTATTTCCACTAGATATGATCTTGCGGATGGTCCTGATGGAATTAAGGCCGCGATTGATGCCATTTGCGACAAGGCTGTCGAAGACGTCCGCAATGGTGTTGAGGTTTTGATTTTGAGTGATAAGTCTGCTGACCAAGCTGAGTTGGATGGAACAACCTACATTCCTCCCATGGTTGCTGTCGGAGCTGTCCACCATCGTCTTATTGATGAAGGTCTTCGTATGGACACTGGACTCGTTATCGAAACTGGAAGTGCATGGTCTACTCACCACTTTGCTTGTCTTGTCGGTTATGGTGCCAACGCAGTCCACCCCTACCTTGCTCTTGAAACTGTCAAGCAATGGCACGGATCCAAGAGGACCCAGAGTATGATGGAGGCCGGTAAGCTCGATAAAACTACCTTGGATGAGGCTCAACAAAACTACCGTAAGGCAGTTGAGAATGGTCTCCTAAAGATTTTGTCAAAAATGGGTATTTCACTTCTTTCATCGTACCAAGGAGCTCAAATCTTTGAGGCCATGGGACTTGGTGAGGAGGTTATCAACACTAGTTTCAAGGGAACAACAAGCCGTATTGGAGGAGTCGATCTCAGAGACATTGCGCAAGAGACTGCTATGATGAGGCCAGAAACCGCCGACGAGAAGGCCAAACTTATCAACTATGGTTACTACAAGCCCGTTCCTAAGCAGGGAGAATACCACGCTAACTCTTCTGATCTCGCCAAACTTCTTCACGATGCTATTGGTCTCGACAAAACTGTGAGCGCTGCTACAAACCGTGATGAGGCTGAGAATGATGGTGTCAAACCCAAGAGTGTTGCCAACTACGAAATCTTTAAGAAGAGTTTGGAGTCCGCTCCTTTGGCCAACATTCGTGATCTTCTTGACTTCGAATCTGATCGTGAGAGCATCTCGATTGATGAGGTTGAATCTGCTGCAGAAATCATGAAGCGTTTCTGTACCGGTGCCATGTCCCTTGGTGCCTTGAGTCGTGAGGCTCACGAGACTCTTGCCATTGCCGTCAACCGTGTTGGAGGAAAGTCAAATTCCGGAGAGGGTGGAGAAGATACTGTTCGTATCAAGGACCTCAGCGACGTCGATGAGAAGGGACGCAGTCCAACATACCCCCACCTCGCCGGTCTTAAGAACGGTGACTCCGCCAACTCTTACATCCACCAAGTTGCCAGTGGCCGTTTTGGAGTTACTCCCGAGTTCTTGACTACTGCTAAGCAATTGGAGATCAAGATGGCGCAAGGAGCCAAGCCCGGAGAAGGTGGACAGCTTCCTGGTCCCAAGGTCTCTGAATACATTGCCGGTCTTCGTGCCAGTAAGCAAGGTGTCACCCTTATTTCTCCTCCTCCCCACCACGATATTTACAGTATCGAGGATCTTGCTCAACTCATCCACGATTTGCACGCTATCAACGAGAGTGCCGGTGTTTCAGTGAAGCTTGTATCTTCTATTGGTATTGGAACTGTTGCTTGCGGTGTTGCCAAGGCACAAGCTGATGTCATTCAAATCTCTGGAGGTGATGGTGGTACTGGTGCCTCTCCCCTCTCATCCATCAAGCATGCTGGTATGCCATGGGAGATGGGATTGTCTGAAGCCCACTCTGCTCTTTTGAACAATGGACTTCGTGACCGCGTCACTTTGAGAGTCGATGGAGGTATTCGTACTGGAAGAGATATTGCTATCGCTGCAATGATGGGTGCTGAGGAGTTTGGTTTCGGAACTATTGCAATGATTGCCGAGGGTTGTGTCATGGCCCGTGTTTGCCATCTCAACACGTGCCCAGTTGGTGTTACTAGTCAGAAGGAAGAGCTTCGTAAGAAGTTCCCTGGAACTCCTGAGCATGTAGTGAACTTCTTCATGTTTGTTGCAGAAGAGATCCGTGAGCTTATGGCCCACCTTGGTTACTCAAAGTTCGAAGATTTGATCGGACGTGCTGATCTTCTCACAGAAAGTGAAGATCAACTCGCACGTATTGCCAAGACCAAGGGAGTTTCTTTGTCTGGTTTCTTTGGAAGCATCCCTGACAGCAAGGACGACCGTGCCTTCCTCCGCGCAACCCCTGCCGAAGGTGGTGGACTCAAGGATGATGTTGTGCACGTGAATGGAGGCAGCTCCGACTTGGATCGTGAAATTTGCAACAACGAAGATGTCAAGGCCGCTATTGAGAATAACTCCGGAGATACCGCTGTCAGTTTCAACATCAAGAACACTGACCGTAGTACTGGCGCCATGTTGGCTGGAGATATTTCACGCAAATATGGAAACAAGGGTCTTGATGGCAATTTGAACATTAATATTTTTGGAAGTGCTGGACAATCATTTGGTGCCTTCACCCTTCCAGGAATGAAACTTAGACTAACTGGCGAAGCGAATGATTACGTTGGAAAGGGCATGCACGGAGGAGAGATCGTGGTTCTTCCCGAGGCAGATGCTGGATTCGTTGCCGCTGACTCTAGTATTGTAGGAAACGCCTGCTTGTATGGAGCTACTGGTGGAGACTTCCACGCCAATGGACGTGCAGGAGAGCGTTTTTGTGTACGAAACAGTGGAGCCTACGCAGTCTGCGAGGGAACAGGAGATCACTGCTGCGAATATATGACTGGAGGTGTTGTTGTTGCACTTGGAACTGTCGGAAGGAATGTTGGAGCCGGCATGACCGGTGGAATTGGATATTTCTACGACGAGGATGGTCGTTTCAACGAGCGTGTCAATGGTGAAATTGTCAAGTTCCAACGCGTTGGCACCGCCGCAGGAGAGCTTCAATTGAGGAATGTGATCGAACGTCACTTCGAGAAGACTGGAAGTGAAAAGGCTGAGGCCATCTTGGATAACTGGGACGAGGAGAAGGCCAAGTTCTGGCAAGTTTACCCACCATCAGAAGCTCAGAGTGCTGTTGTTTCTGATACTATTGTTGGTGAGACTGTCAAGGTGTCTGCCACCGCACCAAGTGAGGAACTTTGCTATCTTCCAGTTGGGGCAGGACTGAGCCCCGACCAAACAACACGCTGTGCTGATTAAAGGGCATATACAATAGAAAAATCGTGTATACAATTTGCTAAGATAAAAATACGTTAAGCACACTGAGAACGAGTACACCGACTATTAAAATTACGTTCTAACTACTGATTCTACCTCCAATATAATAAGTATGTTGCAGTTTCATCTGTCAACACTAGAACAAATGCAATCAACCGCATCAGCAAAAGACGGAAGAGTCAGCGTTGGCTTGATCCCATCAGTTTTGTTGCCGAGCTCGTCTCCTTTGATATATTTCCCCGTTTGAACTAAAATTGCACCCCCCAAACCGGCGCCGAGTGCTCCATTGACATCACCTACAACATCATCGCCTACCATGACAACATTGGCAGGATCCAACCCCAAGGATGATAATGCTGCATGATAGAATAAATGAGATGGTTTGCCAATTACATGTGCTGGTACTCCAGCAGTCTGTTCAAGGAGGGTGATGAATCCCCCTGGACCTAAAGATAACTGGTGATCCGAATCGCGATAATACTTAGCACGGTGTATGGCTATTAGACTTGGCTTATCTTCACCAGTAGCATCATCATCAAGAAGCGTTGCTTCCTTCTGTTCTTTTAACTTTGATAACAACCGAAACGCTACATTCAACTTATCGTAGCAAAATTTGCTAGGTGCAAGACCAACGAGGACACAATTCGGATCATCCATTTCAACTCCCTGGAAATCTTTCTCTACCAAGTCATCTTCTACCAGACAATAAGGACGCAATCCATTGGTTAAAAGGTATTGTCGGGTAGCATTGATACTCGTCACAATGACATCTCGGTTTGGAATACATGATTCGTCAAATCCCATTTCACGTAACTGATGTAGCAGTGTCTCGGATGATACCTTGGAAGTGTTCGTCAAGAATAGTACCTCGAGATTGTGCTGATTTTTATTGTACTGGAATAGCTTTCGACAAGCATCGATTGCTCCTGGAATAGCTTGATCTCCAATGTGTAATGTGCCCGAAATATCAACCAAAACTCCTTTGATTGGCTTGTTGTTGGACAGTATTAATCTGGGTGCCTTACTCATAATTTGTGAAGAGTAGTATCAATCTGATTTGTTGTTCTTGGACTGCTGCTAATGTTCCTCTTCATTAGCATCCAAGATTAGAACACGTTGCCTAGCTTTGGTGATCACAAGGACAACAGCAACCCCAGCCACACTGACAAGTCGAGAAGTTGGGAACGGATCCACCACAAAGAGACCTACGCAAAGTACCAACGTGGACTTAGCTACAAGCTCAAAGGGCAAGTAGGATAATGACGCTAGAAGAGATGCAAGGATGAAGTTGCTGCCGGTTGTTCGGACTCTGCTGGCCATGATGGCGGCCGGCGATAGCTTACTGCTTGGCTTGGTCCGTTTGGTTTCGTTTGAGCTGATTTTGGTTGGAAGGATGGAGTGGGTGGTGGGTGGGCTGCATGCCATCTGCCTCCATTCAGTTTCTCCTGTCACAGCGACATCAAAGACAGATTCCAGATAGAGAGAGAAGAAATCAATCAGAAAAAAAATGGTGACAGATCCAAGATGGTGACCCGCCTTCTCATTTTCATTTTGCAGCGATGCAACCAGCCCATGATGACGATTGACGATCCCTGTCAATCAATATAACCTCATTCATTTATTTCGTCCAATCACCAAAAGAAGGTAGGTAGATCTCAGGCTAGTAAGTAGTGCCACTGTATACCACCGCCATGTTAGTCTGTTTACGTCATCGCATCTCATTGGAAAATTGACCTCCTCATTATTTCCACAGTTACAATATTTCGCTGCAAGCACGTCAGATAAATAACATGAAAAAGAATCTTCCACAGAAATTAGACACAAGAGAGCCAACATCGAATCAGCTCATCGGTGGATCAAACAACATACATTACGTGGCCGTTTCTTCAGTCTTCTCATCGGCAACCACATCTATCATTGTTGACAGAGAGTGACTACATAAATGACATCTAATATTATGTGGTGCAGACGACCGTTCCTCTCGCTGAAAAAAGTGACAAGCAGAAAATACTCTTCTTCTCTTGGCAATGACCCGATATGCGAATTAGCATCCTCCACTCTACGATACGGAGCATCATCTACATCTGAAGTAGGGCATGATTTAGCTTACATGAATGCGAAGCGTATCCTCCTCTTTGTTGATCCGCATCTTGCAAGCCTAAATCCGTTTGACACTGTCGTGTCTTCCATTGAAAAACATGCCCCAGCGGGACACAAGCTAGATATCTACGACAAAATCAGGGTAGAGCCTAATAATGATAGTTTCAAACATGCGATTAAGTTCACGGTGGAGAAAACAAACAATCAGGGACCCTATGATGTCATCATCGCGTTAGGAGGAGGATCAACAATTGATACTGCCAAGGCGGCAAATCTATACACATGTTATCCACCTGAAGATTTCTATGACTATGTCAATCCTCCCTTAGGGAAAGGATTGCCAGTGCCTGGCCCAATCACTCCGCTGATTGCCATCCCGACCACATCAGGAACGGGAAGTGAAACCACAGGTGTCGGTAAGTTAATGAAAACTTGAAATGTCTGAGTGGGTGTAACATATTATTTTTCGCGTGATGTCGCTCATTTCACACATCTCTGTGCAGCCATATTTGATGACGTTCCTACCAAAAGTAAAACAGGCATAGCGCATCGTCGACTGAAACCAACACTCGGAATTGTTGACCCCAACAACATGAAGTCAATGCCCTCGAGCGTTGCAAAATACTCAGGAATAGATGTCTTGTGTCATGCCTTGGAGAGTTATACGGCAGTACCTTACACAGCACGTCCTAGTGGAAGACCTGCCTCCCCAATTTTACGTCCAGCGTACCAAGGCTCGAATCCAATCAGTGACATTTGGAGCCTTCACGCGCTTCGGGAGTGTAGCCAATATTTACCTCGAATTGTCAGTGATCCTGCTGAAGATGTCGAAGCGCGAGCGAAAATGTGCCTGGCAGCTAGCACAGCAGGTATGGGCTTCGGAAATGCAGGAGTTCACTTATGCCATGGAATGTCCTATGCAGTGGCAAGTCAAGTAAAGAAGTATTGGGTAGATGACTACCCCAAGAGTTTGAATTCTGACGTGGAAAATGGCCACGGATTAGTACCTCACGGACTTTCTGTTGTCATCAATGCACCCTCAGTGTTTCGATTCACAGGCAACCTAGACAAGAGTGATCCACTCCAACAGTATGCAGCAGATCGCCATGTGGAATGTGCGATGATACTAGCAAATGCACGGTTGCAACGTAGAGGTTACACCGGGCAAGAATTTCCTTCTCAAAGAGCAATGCAAGAGCGACCGGGAGATGCACTTGCGAATGAGCTATTAGAGCTCATGCACGAGTTAGACATCCCCATAGGTATTCGGTCGCTGGGATATAGTGAGGCGGATGTCGAAGAATTAGCCAAGGGCACTTTGCCCCAACATAGAGTGACCAAGTTGTCTCCTCGTCAACCTGTAGACTTGGAAGAATTGACAAACTTATTCAACGAGGCATTGGACATGTAAGATATAATTTCATCTAGCTAATAATAGACTTTGAGCATAGAAAGCTGATATACTCATTGTGAAGAAACAATTTCAGTTCATTTCTTTGGCAGGGGAACATCCTCCAATTTTATTATGATCGCCTAACTTTTTCCCCAGTTTTCCCGGTAAGTTGTCGGAACAAGCCGAGAAAGAGCCAAAAGAAGAAAAAAATCGCCAAAAATTGCCACAAGACTGTTTCTAGAACTTGCCCTACCATCTACCATTGCATGGTAAGATAATAAGATAAAGAGCACCAATAGGCAACGATAGGCATCAATACAACGCCATCAAAGTCAACAGCAATAGTTTCCACCGGCAGCCCATTAAGGCATCAATACAATGGCAGATGAGTCCATCCCCATTCTAGCTCTTCCCGGGGGCAGCGTCTTATTCTTCATAGCGACCATTCCACTCTTCGGAGTATATTGCTACTTTCTCTGGCTGGCAGCAACCCGTCCCAATATTGCGGATCCAAATAACGAACACTTCTACGATTCGCGTATCCGCCTAACGGATATTCTGTACGTTTACCTGACGACGTGGGTTCTCTATGCAGTACTGCTGATTCATATGTTGTGGTTTGTGACTAAGCGGAGACGACTAAGCAAACAATATGAGAAGGAGGGCATTGTGATTTTGGGAGATGTGCTGTATGATGATGAAAAGCGCCATGGAATTTGCGATTGGCTTGCCAATCTTCTATGCCGAAAAAAGGATTACGGATATGTGGTATATGATCTGGAAAGGGTTGCAAATCATCCAGCTTGTGATTACAAAGGAATTTTGGAAGGAAAGATACGAAAGAAGGTGCGGATATATTATCGTTACCCAAGAGAGCAGGTTAGTATCCTCGTGATACCAATGTATCCTTTCTCTGGCCAGCCGAAGACTGATTTGGAAGCAGACTGGGCGAGTTTTAGTGAGACTTATCTCGTATCGGAGGGTTATAATGAAGCAGCGGATAGTAACAGAGCGTCCATCAAAAAAGTCATGTCGAGGGATCGATCATTTGGTATCATATTGGTATCGCTTGGGTGGCTTGCATTTCTATTAGGTGCATCAATCTTTGTGTGTCTTCAGATTAATGAGATTACGGATGTTTACCAAGATGAAAGTGCCTACTGGGCATGGACTATCTTTATAACAGTAATGGCTGGGGTAACACCTGTGGTTGCAGTTGGAGGTAATCTACTCCGATGGAAGATGTATGAACGATGGATTTTGAAGAGTGGAAAGAAAGGAAGACCTGATGGAAGTTATGGAAGTCCGAGAAGAGTTCTTCGTTTCAATCATTCTGAATCTCGTGAAACAGGTTTATCGCAAGCAACAACAAGTGAAGAAGAAGACGGGTCATACGTGCAAATGACATAAGCCGTAGGACTGATGGAGAAGATTGAAAGGACAGCGATAGGTCGTGTGGTTCATTGGGATGTGATGCTGTAGAATGTATGAAGTCCAGTCCAATGATGCAACCTAAATGTGTCAAGTATGAATCAAAGTCAAGAAAAAATACATGTTTATAACTTTTATTGCTATGTTTGTGAAATACATTTTTTGTTCTAATGTATGTATGAGTCGATGAATCCACTTCACCGACCACCAAAAAATGTGTCTGTACAGGACGATGATTACATGTGCTAATATCTAATACCAACGCACGCGAGTTCCAGACGCAACCAGATGAAATGTACTCTTACAAAGAGGACAATCATTTTTACCTCTCTTCGCCCAGTTCTCAATACACACAAAACAAAAGCGATGATTGCATCCACTCACGGACGCAATCTGCTTTGGATCGACAGGAAAGTCAAGGCACACTGCACAAATGAGATCTTTTATAGATGCACCACCCATGGACTGCTCTTGCTGCTGCCTGATGGGAGGATGAGGTGCTACAGATTTGTAAATGGCAGCTTCTATCATGGAATCGTCACTGCTGTATTCGAGAGAGGATGAGTCATTATACTCATCTTCTTCACGTGACAAAAGCTTGGCCTTGGCATTGAGGTCTGATATGAGCTCTGATATATTGGGCGGAACAATAAATGAGGGCTTGGTGGTGTTTTGATAGTTCTGGCTACAATGACGATCACGACTTTGTAGCTGTTTGGATGGAGATGACGGTTTGAATGAAGATGACAACGCCGGATACTTTTGTGCCCGGCGGAGCGTAGAATGAGTGGAGAGGAATTCACTGCTTCTACTTGTACGCTCGATGCTCAACTTATTGACATGTGACTGCTCAAACTGTCGTGTGGGCGTTGGCTTCCTAGAATCATTGTCTACGCCATCATCAGAGGAATATGTTTGGGTCGTGGAGACGATGTCATCCCAATCCATTGCACGTAATCTCCTGTGAGAAGCCGTCTGCTGCTCACCACTACGATGTAACCGCGGCGGAGAATAATCTTGATAATCAACGCTTGACGTAGGTGCGTGGAGAATGTTTTCAAAGTCATCACTTGTGTTCATCGTTCGGACTATGTTGGGAGGTGACATCCCCGCAATCAGCACATTGGTCAAATCTGTCATCGCCATTCGGCGTCGGTCCCGGCCTGCGGCGCCTTTGAAGAGTCGGTCGCTGACAACTTGCATGTGAAGATTCATCGTGGATTTGGTTGGTGTTGAGGGTAGTATGGTGCCGCCGTCAAGTTGCATCGTCGTCGTCGTACTATGTTGTATGATAGTTGGCACTGCACTTGGCCAAAATCAAAAATGCGGACATTTTTTTCGACTCGACTCATCTGTTCACGTCTTGTGTCTTGTTCCCTACAAACTTCTTCGAACTGTCACGATATTTTAGTCACACGGTAGGTGAAAGTAAGTAGTACCTCAAACCTCAACAGGTGTACACTTAATAGGTATTGCAGTACAATAGCAACGCTTCACTTCATTTTAGATTAGATATCTACTTGCTCAGGAGAGTCAAGCCACCAGTATTGAGGAGGAACTTGTGTATAGACGAAACGAAGATAAATAGATGAAAATCTAATAGGTGGATGATTTGTACAATATTGGCCATTAGTTCAACCACGATTCTCGTTCCTTTCGTGCTTTGGTAAATGTTACTGAACCAGTTGGAATCCCAGCTGAAGCTCGCGCAGCTGCCTCTCGGCCAAATCGCCTTCAAGTGACTTGAAAACTTCGTTGCCATGAATCGTGGCTAGTGTCATCACCAGCGATTTTGCAGCGTCCCTTACACTTCCATCTCTGTGATCAAATGCCTTGGCCGACTTGGCAAAGTCAATGATCTTCTTCCATGCTACATCAACGCCAAATTCAGCACTGAGATCTTCAAGAAACTGAAGGCGGGCTCTAACTGTGCGACCACCTTTAGCTTCTTTTGATCGAACTCGTTTTGTCGCGAGAAGGGAAACATACGACACGTCCACACTGGACGAGTGAGCAAGGGCAAGAAGAGAAATCTCGGCACTATCAGCGACCTTTTTGCTATTATCAGCCATCTTTGCAAAGAGATCGACAAGGATCCTCGACAATTGTGGTGTCATGCTGATTGGAGCCTTGCTGGTTGTTTCTAGCTGCAGCAAGGCTTCGTCAAGCAGGATAAGACCACTGAGGTTAACCTGAACATTCTTGTCTTCAATAATTGATGACTCGCAGATGCTGAATATCTCTGATACATCTGCTGAACCCGAGGAGCAAATCTCAGGGACCATCAATGTCATCTTTGCCAGAGCGGCTTCGCGCAATGCCCAATTCTTTGAGAAGAAGCACTTGGCACGGTAACTTCCGAACAAGCTCTCGACTTTGTGAACAAGATCTGTGGATATATCTCTTTCAATATCTTCAGGAGAAGGCAGTTCCTCAGCACCGTAGACTCCCGCTAACGGGTGATCATCTGCACTGCGACCTGAGCGAGGACTGCTGCTATTGTCGGTAGATGAATTATCTCTGCCAGCGCTTGAATCCGTGGATTCCTCTTCATCGGAGTGAAATGAATTGTCCTCGTCATTCTTCTGATCACGCAACGATCTCTCTGACGTGAAACTTTTGATGGTGGAAATGGACAGATTTGCCGCATTCTCGGCGTTGACGTTTACTGCAAATTGTTGCTCCACTTCAGTCAAAGCAGCCCGCGCAGCGTTTTTCCGCTCGTCTCGCTCCGCTTTGAGACGTGATGCCTCTACATAATCTTCGTCTCGAGCAGCCTGCTTCATTAGATTTTCACTCTCTTTGAATGCAATCAATAGAGCATATACTTTGCTGAGTTCCTGCTTGATCCTTGCGGCCGTGTCAAAGTCCTCCACTGCGGCACTCTCTTTCTTTAGCCGCTCCAACCTCTCTACACTGGCTGAAATCTTTGGATCGAGTTCATTCTTGATCCTGAGAGGGAGCGAATTGCTAGCTGCCGATTGTACCCTTTTATTGGGCATATCAATATCCACTCCAATGGGAACATCACCTTTTGTTTCCTGGCCCTGGCTCAACACTCGAATAGCGGCAATGCCTACCTGTTTGTGGGGATTTTGTGGACCTTCGTGAGAGCCATGCAGTGTAAGACGCACATAGTTTGCCTTGCGACCAATGGGAATTGTCTTCAGCTCACGGGATTTCCCGTCACTTTCGTTGAATACAATGTAACCAAGATGACTAATGGTTTCGCACGCCGAAAACGAAATAGCATTGGAGGAGATGCCGAGATCAATGCCAACTTTGTTTGGGACTTTGGATTCGTGGCAAAGAATCTCTATGACATCAATAACTGCTGATTTGTCGTTACGGAGCTTGAGGGTGAGTAATTGGGGGTAGATGCCCCCCTCTTCAGACTGCCATCCGTCGCCGTCTTCATCATATTGTTCCAAGATTGTGGCCTGCCCCGGCTCCAAAACAGAGAACGGGAGCGTAACAAGGGCGTTGTCGGTCGTCATTGTTTTTTAATGCTTTTGATTTTGTTTGTGGAATCTCCAAAACAGAGAACGGGAGCGAGACAAGGGCGTTGTCGATCGTCATTGTTTTTTAATGCTTTTGATTTTGTTTGTGGAATGGTTTTAAATTTTTTTGCTCGTTATCAGGAGCCACGAGAGACTGAGCTCTCGATGCTAAATTTATGTCACAAGCTATAGCATATATCGAAGATATATATTCAGCTCAATTCACTCCGTAAACTTCATTTGATGGGATGGTTTCCATTACACAGCCCGCTTCAAAAACAGCCCCCTTAGTGCTTGCCGAATATCAGCATCTTGCTTTAAAGTCAATGCGAATGTTACACATGCGCAAATAATGCCGACCACAATGTGTTTCAGCGATGCAAACACCCAGGATTTTCCTTCTAGTGTTTCGTCGTAGAAATAATCTCTCGACGATCTGGTGATTGCAAATGATATAGCAAAGGCGGTCACCACCAAGGGATGAGGCATACCTAGAAACATTCGGCAAATGCTATTCAAATTCATTTTGCCGTTACCCAAATAGCCACATGCAAAGTAAAGAGAATAAAGTGATCGCAGTACCATACATATGCAGTTAGTAGCAACCAAACCAACAGCCCCATGTTTTCCAACAAACCCAGGAGCAGTCAATGCAAATAATCCTCCCACTCCTGCGTGCACAATGCTCAGTCGTCCTATATCTTTCCCAGAACGTGCGACCCCATACACAAATGCTTCGGTGATTCCATTCACAGACAAGAATGCTGTGTAGACACAGAACGCTGACAAGGCGGATATCGCATTGCTGTTGGACCCCCATCTATACCCAGCCAAAAGCCGTAGCAGTATTGACGTGTAGTTGACTGCAATGGTAGCAAACAGAAGTCCAATCAGACATACTGTACGAAGAAGAAATGAAAATGTCTTGTGCATTTCATCAAGGTCTTTTAAAGTTGCTCCATCTATTGTTGATTTTGAATCAATTCGCTTATCCTTTTCCATGAGTGCCGCTTGACGGGAGAAGAGCAATCTCGCATTCTCTTCTATAGGTTGTAGTAGTAATCGTGCAGCCAGCCCACCGTAGGAACTAGCAATTGCGTAAATACCTTGATCATACGACTCCGCGAGAGCAGTTAGAACAATTTTGTCAGCTTCTGTTAGGGCGTGTTTGAAAAGGCCCTGGAGAGTAAATACAAGCACTAGATGAAGCTGCTGGTAATCAAAACTCTGAGTGAAAGATTTCGTTGTACCGTCATTTGCTTTGTATGGATTGGTTGTTGTTGATTCAGCAGCTCGTTTTGGCCATTGTATCCCTCCCTCGATTGATTTTCCGTGCCTATACATTATTGTTGTAAATGTTAATCCATATATTAATTGCGAGATTCCAAATGCCGACACTGCCCAATTTGAGCTCAGCATATATAAGCATCCAAAACAGCTAACTGACTTCATCACCAAGGCAGCGCCTTCTGCTTTTGCCTTCGTTGTTACATCCATTTGTTGTAAACATCTAATTACTAGTGGCTCTGATAAACTCTCGATGAAGGAAGCGAAGCAATACAATACCCCAGCCATTTTGTAATCGATCAATTCATGCTCACTTGTAACTTCTCCTTCACTTGTGGTAGAAATACTGTGATTGCATGTGCTCATATGCATGTACATTGCAATCATCGATATTAATGCACCGAGTGGAACGGAAAGCCATGATACATTGATCATTTGTTGCTCCGATCGAAAACTTTCTTTTGCGTCTGTATCACTCTTCTTTCCATACTCTTTGGTTAGAGCCAATCTAAAGCCCTCCCGGCTAACAAACAAAGCCGTGCCCAAAAGAAGCTCCAGAGGCACCGATGCCTTGCCCAAAGTAGCGGCAGAGACAAAGCGGACAGTGGCTTGTGATAAGATAAATGATGTAAGACGGAGAGCGATTGAGAGGAGAGTTCCACGCGCAGCGGTCAAACCCAAATTTGATGTCGCCATGATGGACACCAATTCATAACCACTAGTATCAGACTACTGAGTAGGAGGTAAACACCTGGTTCACACCCGCATTGTATTGATTGATATGAGTCAATAATAATTATGATCGTTAATAATAAGATGATCCTATTCCCTACAATATGTATTCCCTCTCTCCATTCCTCCTTCCTCCTTCCTCCATAATTCTGAAACGCTCAGATATCGACACACAAATGTGAGACATTTGGACATGTGCGTGAGACAACCGAGGAATCCACCACTCAACCTAAACCAGCCACGAAGAGTTGGATCGGCCTCGCCCCAATCTTTTGCTCGAGTTGGTAACTCTTTGCATCATATATCACCAACTCTTTAAGAACAACTTGGGACTTATAGAATTGACCTCTGCGTTCTATTGATTCCAAACAGTGGTCAATATTCAATATCAATACCATATGCATATGCATAATATGATCAAATGACTAAATGACTAGCTGGATGAAGATGAATAACAATTTTATGTCATGCAATATCAACGCATCGCCGTTGCCCAATTGTAAAGGGACACAAGCGCAATCCTCTCCACAACCGCCGCCAAGGCCTCAGAGACCATTCACCGAATACAATGTGAGTGTTATTCATTTCATTTGATATTTACACTTGCTGTAACATTTAAATATCACCTAACATAGTTTTACAGGTGTTCTTCCGACTCGAACGTGAACTGCTCCTTCAAGGCAAGCCCGACGGCATTGACGACTTAGAAAAGAGCAAAGCTGAAAAGAAAATTCTTAGTTCCGGAAGGAAGATTGAATCATCTGACGTCGCAGCTCGCCGCCCACGGCAATATCGCCACTTGATTATGCCAGTAGACTGGATGGTAGTTGGTAATTCTGCTTCGAGCGTTCCATCTTTTGAGGCAACTCCTTTTGGCAAAAGATCTACCAACCAAAGGAAGAAGAAGGAAACACATGCAAAGTCAAAATTCACCTTTTTAGAATTGACCAAGCTCATTTCAAGTAGGTGGAGAGAAGTTTGTCAGAACGATCCTGAAACAAAAGAATTTTGCAAGAAGATTGCGGATGGTGAAGCGGCTAGGTATAAGGCAGAGCTGGAAGATTATCGCATAAAGTATGGTGTAGAAGCTGCCAAATGCAAGAAGCGCAAGTCGCGTAAAAGCCAAATGCCTGAGTCAGACGAGAAGACTAAGCAGGTAAAAGAAGAAGAAGAAAACGAGTTTGATATGCTAAATAACTTCGTTCCTGTTGAAGGAGGTCTAGAGGAAGTCGTCGGGCCTTGTCCTGCTTCTGACTCGGACGATAGAATCCACACGATCGCATCTCCCTTGGTACAGATGTATGCACTGCAGCAAGAGTTACAGGCTCGACTAGAGGAAAGCCAAAGGAGGTTAGCAAGTCTACCTTTCAGTTCCTCGTTCTCGGTAAATA
Source organism: Skeletonema menzelii (assembly GCA_036940005.1). Lineage (NCBI taxonomy): Eukaryota > Bacillariophyta > Thalassiosirophyceae > Thalassiosirales > Thalassiosiraceae > Skeletonema > Skeletonema menzelii. The sequence goes on from JALLBH010000022.1 coordinate 22,497, forward strand.
CTTTCCATGGCATACCGAAGGACTTTTCGCAAGCATATACATTTCAGGGCGCTATCATTGCACCCGGCCCACCTTCAGCTTATTTCTACGGACAAGCACAAGAGAGGCAGATGCTACAAGATGGATACAACAACGTACAAAAGCTATCTGCATTTGATAGCAAATACGGCTTTTCGTATTCAGGGGATGATGACATCGATGATGACAAAGTGGAAGAGTACTTGCGTGCGTTCGAACGCAAAGTGTCCCTACAGCTTTTCAAGAACTCCGCGTGCGATGATGCAAGAGGCTTCCACACAGGCGTAGATCACAACTTCTATCTCCATAAGTTTCACAGGAAATGCTTGGCAAGGTCAAATTGGTCTCCTTCCAAAGCCAAAGTGTCGCAATTTGACCGTGCGAACTATCATTCCGAAGTAATGGACGTTACAAGTAGTGCTACTACGGAGACGAAAGCTCCAAAGCTAAAGAAGTTAAGAAGGTTACAATCCGACGACTGGGTTCTGTTCGCTGAAAATATCGAAATAAAGAGTGCTGAAGATATCACCACGTAGAGATAAAGTAGGAGCGGGTTTATTACCGCAGAGTATTAGATACCATAGTAGGTTATTCGACACTGGACGACGAAGATCGTACACTGGTGCTGTAGCTGTCAATAAATTCCGTGCTGTCAAATAATAATTCCAGCTTCTGTCAAAAAAACCACCCATACAGCAGGCCCACCGCACAGCCCACAGCCCACAGCCACAATCAGGGGCCAGGGCAGAGCCGATAATGGCAATGGCATAGATAATCAAGAGTGTTATCCACCATCCAGAGACGCATCACAAGAAATAAGAAGTCAGCAATGTCACTTCCAACACTTCAAGAGTGTCAATCCGCGCTATCGAATTGCCTAGCTGACTCGCCACCCACAGATGAAGCTATCCAAATATGGCGGCAACTCATCCAGCGCTGCCTCTCGCATGGCACCAGCTTCGATGATCATCTCTTGTCAACATCATCTTCTCCCGATGATGCGGATAACAATGCAGAGGTCTTAACGAGTAGGGCAAAGGAAGCAGGCGGTGTATTGTCGGACAGTATTGAGTGGTATTTAAGACAATGGCGGGATCAGCAGCAGCAAAATGACAGTGATGGGAGTGATTTGCAGAAACAATTAAAGGACGACGCGGTGATTTGTGCTGTGGTTGAATCTTTGTGGTTGGTGGGTTGTCTTCTTGATTCAGAGGAAGATAATAGTACAACACAAGTCAAAAATGGGGGGCTATCGGCGGATGTAACGAAAAGCGACGGCGACAAAACGTCCCATGTGCCATATCAATGTCTGGTCAACATCATCAAAGACCTTACTGCATCGAGAAATTGGATGACAAGTAGTAAAAATGGCGATGATGCAATGGAGACTGACGAGAATTCTCAACCACTCATTCCTATAGTTTCACTTCAAACAACGCTCGAACTGTCTCTCCTACAATCGGCAAACTTACTCCCCAATCCTCCACCTACTACGGCCAAGGCAAAGGCAATAAAGGCCAGAGGAGGCAAAGGAGGAGCAGCTGCAGCGGTGGCGGCTGATGATACTCCAGTGGACTTTGTACACAAAAAGTTGAAGAAGATCAACACAGATATGTATTACAGGCAACATAAATTCAATTTGTTAGCTGAGGAGAGTGAGGGGTATGCAAAGCTGCTAAGTTTTTTCGTTGTGGGCATCAATGAAGGTGGCACGGCGGGAGAAGATGATACTAATGGAGATTCTTCCTATAAAGAAGCGAGGAAGTATGTTCGTGAGCTCATTGGAGCGTTTGATCTAGATCCAAATCGTGTTCTAGATTTGGCATTGGATGCGTTGGAATGGGAACTGAACGAAATTATGACATCGCAGCAAACTAAAAAGTCCTCATCAAAGAGTGCTGCCAATGAAGAATGGGGATTTGAAGCAATTAATTCGGCCATGTCGAATGTACAGAGTCCGAAAGTTGTCAACACTCTATTGGCAATAATTCGTGAGTTGGATGGGAATTCTAGAACAGGTAGGGCTGTTGCTCACTTGCTGGGGTTCAAATATCGATCATACAATAATCGAGCTGCAAAAATAGCTGCAGTGGCAGCTGAGAAAGAAAAAGATGCAAAGGATGCAACAGATAAAGCTGGCAGTGGAAATGGCAAGTCTGCTTCCGCTCCTACTCGTATTTATCCACGATCTTTGTTCATCTCGACAGCATTCTTGTGTGCACATGGCTTGGTTGATCCGCATAACTTATTGCCCCATTTGAATTCAACTTTGAATTTGATCGATACATACAAAACTCATACAACAAATACCATCAAACGACTGAAGAAGCTGGGAGTTGTGTCACTGAATTCTTCGAAAGCAGATAAGAAGGATGCAAAAGAAGACGCAGACGATCATGAATCTGCTGACAGAGATGCCGCATTTCAAAATGACCCAGTAATTGGAATATTCCGCGCCTTTCTAGCGATGGGAGACTGGGATAGATCAGCTGCTTTCCTAGCCCATGCCACCTTACCCGAGTTTGATTCTGCAGTAAAAGATAGTGACGGAGATAAAATGTTTTCCGCAATGGAATTAGCAGTATTGGCTGCATGTAGTCTCTCCGACAGCGTTGGTGCAGATTTGTGCGCTTGGGTGGGAGCCATGATCAAGTACGTATCCAATGAAAATGGGGACAGTGACAAATCTACGTCAACATCGCGGGCGTCTATTCTTCCTCCGTTGAATTCTCCTTTTCCATCAGAAACGCCGTTGTCAGAAATCTCTGCTGTTCTTATAGCTCCTCTGTCATCCCTCTCGGCAAGTGGAGTCGTTCGCCTAGCTCAGCCATTGTACGTCAATTTATGTCGTCTATACAACAAGAAGCTCGCATTGACCAACTCTGAAAGCGAAGTTGACGTCAAATGCATTGATGACAATACCATGTCAGTCTTGTCAACTTTTATGGTTCCGTCATTGTCTCTCTTTCCGTCGGACACGCTCCTTCCAAAAGAACTTTGGTCGCTTCTGAAAAAGCTACCCTATACACTCAGGTACAACTTGTATTCTGCTTGGAGGAAACCTGGATTGGAAAAGGGCACTCTTCGAAGCATGCTACCCAAAGATTTCAAATCAGGGAAAATCCCCAAACCTCTTGGCAACATTGAATCAGAGATAGAAACTGGAATTGCAGCCCGTTATGTGCTGAAGCGAATATCAAAAGAAAATATCAAAGATATGGGACGTCAGTTGTCAAAGACCTCTCACAATAATCCGCTTGTTGTATTTACTGACATCCTGGCAAAAATCGAAAGTTACGACAACTTAATTCTCATGATGGTTGATACCTTTCAATTTGCAACCGAGCTCAGCTTGGACGTAATGGGCTATTGCTTACTTCTAAGTCTAGGCGGAGGCGATGAGGGTGGGCATAGAAGAAGTGGAACCAAAATGGGTGGATTGAACACAGAACAATGGCTTGCGTCGCTTGAAACATTCACAGGAGCATTCTACAAGAAGTTTCCGGATGTTGAACTCCGCGGCATCTTGATTTATCTCGCTGCTCGCTTCAAGGATGGTGAATCGTCTGAGCTAGGTGTTCTGCGCAGCTTGATCAAAACCGCAGGAGGGTATGGATTTGTTGACTATGACTCAACTGCATCCCTATCTGAACTTCAACTAGATGGTCGGTGTGGTTCAAGACTTCTCAAACGCGAAACATCGTCTTTTGGGGTTGTCGACAATATCAATCGCAATGCTTCTCAACATCTTCGGGCAGTCTTGCAAGGGGGTGATTTGGGTGTAATGATGCTTCTCCTTCTGTCTCAAATGCGCTTGAAAATACTGTACACCAAGGCTGGATCGGGCACAGAACACGTAAAAGTCATCGGCAATGCATATGATGACTGTGAGGCTGTGTTGTGCCTGCTTTTGGAATTCTTGTCGGACTCATCAGATGATCAAGCCTCAGGTTCAAGCACGAAGGAAAAGTTTGCTGCGTCGATGCCATCTCTAGCAGATCTACATTCAAAGTATGGTCTTGACGCAGCTGTGGCGTGGATGTTATGCAGGCCACTCATACGCAAATCAATGTTTTTCAAGGACGACAGTAAGCTTACGGGCAAATCGTCACAAAATGTAATGCCTGATTTCCTCAAGCGGTTTGCAGCCTCGCCTGAAATGACAACATCGTGCGAGAAGCTCCTTCCACAAGGTGCTTGGAAAGATTTAACGCCGAGTATGTTTCAGGCATTTTATTCATTGTCAATATATGATATCTTGTGCCCTGAAGAACGTTACAATATCGAAATTGGGAGGTTGAAGAAAGAAGTGGAGAGGCTGACAATCCTTCAGAAGGGAGGCCACGCTGCATTAGGTCAGATGTCTGCGCTAGCTGCTGCAGCCGCGGCGGCAGGAGCCAGTGCCAATGAAGTACGTCAGGCAACAGCATTCACGATGGTTCACAGAGAGGAATTGGATAGGCTAAAGCGCAACGTTGATCAGCTGAATAAAGATTTTCAACGTCAACAAAAGCGGTGCGAATTTGTGACGTCGATGTTAGAAAGCCAGAAAGAAGATTTGATTTGTTCAGAAGAAAGCAATGGAACTTTTGCTTCGGCTTTTATGACATTTTGCATTTACCCTCGCTGCTTCCTATCTCCTGAAGACTCTTTGTTTTGTGCACAATTCATTAAGGTGCTCCACCGCATGAAGCTTCCAGGGTTTTCGACTATCGAGCTAATTGACAGCATTGTTAATGCTGCAACAGGTAGTTTGTATTGTATGACTGAGGATGAAGCAGGTACGTTTCTACACTATTCATCTTTCGCTAGGTTTTTATCTTCGTATCATCTCACCCCGAGTTGCTTCTTAGGCAATTTGGCTATCTTTTTGAATGAGATTTGGAAGTCTGTAAACTCTTGGAGATATAATAATGATGCTTTCTCGACAGAACTAAAAGGCTCGGTGAGTACGCATTGTTAACTTGCAGTTCTATTTCTTGCTTTCCATCTAAACTCACATTTTAATGTTTGTAACTTCAGCCTGGCTCGAAGTTGTCGAAAGCATATGCGGAGGCAAATAATATTGGGGACCACTCTATCACAGATGGGATTACTCATGACGACTTCAAGGCTCTCTACACTCAATGGCACAGCAAAATTGGAGTTTCGTCTATTGGTTGCCTAGCTTCGTCGGAGTACATGCACACTCGTGCCGCCCTTATCGTATTAAGCCGAATTGTACTCGTTTATCCTACTCAACCCAAGGTTGGGGATAAAATACTCAAATCGCTTTCATCCTTGCAGAGTGAAGACAACCCCAGGCCTGACATCCGTGCAACGGCACAGGGGTACTGTTCTCAACTGACCAAGGCTCGTGACGAGGGAATGTGGAAGGAAGAGAACATTGCGGTAACCAGAGCACGACAAGAGAAGGAAAAGGCCAAGGCAGAAGAACGAAAGAAGAATTTGGCACTGCAGCACGAAAATATGAAGAAGGAAAGTGAAGCTATCACGAGAGAGATAGGTGACGGAGACAGGTATGGACGTGATAGAAGAGATGATCGAGGCAGATTCGATGATCGTGGTAGACCGTGGGGACCTGATCCGAGGTCGCATCAGCAGCGTGTCCCGCCTATGAATGCAAGTGCACCTGTATTCACGCCCAAGGTAGGTGCGCAGAGAGAGCTAGGCTTTGCTGATAGAAGAGAACATGAACGAAGGGGAGGGGGTCAGGAGCGTGACGTGTACGTTCCTCCAAATAGACGCGATGGACCAGTCACTCGCAGACAAGAAGAGGGTAGAGGAGAAAGAAGAAAGCGATCTCGCTCACCTGATCGTGGCGGCGATGACTCCGAACATCAACAAGCAAAACGTAGCCGTGGAGAGTGGGCGCCTCCTCGCCGAAGTGCTAGACGCTAGGTGAAGTCTAAATGAGTTTTTGTCAGCTCCTTGAGAATTGAAATTGTGTTTCCCTTTATCAAGAAAAGCCACTTTTCTGACTTCAATTAGGAATTAGTACGTTTAACGGCAAAAATTACCGTTACGTTGGACAACTAAACATTCCAAAAAGTTTTCTCTCAAAAAGTTGTGCAATTGAAATGGATGGGTGGCCGACCGCTTGGCTTTTGTCCTAACAAGCAGCACATGTCATCTGGTTGAAACAATCATATGCAATATTGCTCCTTCTATGGTCTATCGTTTCTTCTCTTTCACGCAATAAATCCGGATCGTCATGCAAAAATTTGCAATTGTATTACTTTCATCAATATCCATACTTCCATCCATAAACGCTTTCAAGTGGAAATGGACCTCTAGCTCGGCCTCTTGCGCTGGTGACCCCTTCCGCAACGTAGTTCTATCCGTGACATGTGCACAAGGCCACTATACGAGACGGAATCCTGCAGAATGTGCGGTAGGAGATACAGTATACGCAAAGGGTTCTCTAGAGGCGACAATGCTCTTTTCAGACGGTCAAGTGATAGTGACACCAAGTGTTGCTGGGGCAGACATTTTCTGGGACAAAAAAACATATGGTCATTTATCAGATTGGTTGTATCCACTGGGTGATCAAAAGTTAGGAGGGGCGGGATTTTACACAATAAGCTACGCGATGCCCCTGCCAAAAGAAGAGGGTAGTTGGCCTGGTGAGAGTTGGATACTAAACAATATGATCACTGGACACATCACAGTAAAGAATAATGGTGAATGCAACATAGAAGAAAAGGATGAAGAAGAGTGGTATCCATTATACAACTATGCTATAGCGGGGTTGCTCTCGTGCTCAGCAATTGCAAGAGGACTTTTTGTCAAGAAAAGAAAACGCGACTGTGTCGAAGGCAGCGACGATGATATCGACGATAAAAGCAACGTGTCTACCTATTACGAAATGTCTGGTTGCAACAGCCAAGAAGTTGCGTAGATCAATCTTAATTATATTGCATGTAAGTTATCTCAAGCCACTGCAAGACAAGAAGAGTAATGAAGGAGACACCAGTTAGGATTCCAACATATTCGTTAAAGTAATGTATCTCGCACTGTGATTCTACGATTTCCATCTTTCAGGCAAGTTGTCTCGCTGGCTCTGACAAAGACACATCATGATATCTATCTCAGTAGGGTATCGCGGGGTGTGTAGGCAATACTGACTTTTTGCGTGCTTACTTCTTGTATGATTAGTGATGATTAGTGTGCTCCTGCTTGGAAAAAGATTCCCCCTATCTAGATCTAGAGAGTATGTCGCACCACCCCTTCATCAAGCCGCGCCGCCGCGCCATCTCAACAACAATGACACTGCGTTGCCAACAACAAACAACAAACAACAAACGAAATCCCACGTGCACCTTCACCTCGAACTTCAAAAATAATATCAAACATACTACTCTCAAATATCATTTGCACCATATCCTTTACCATGAGCATCACTGACGACTCAAAAGCAAGTGTTGCAGGTGAAAGGCAGAAAACAGCCCCTCCTATCGACTTGCTCACCTGCCCGCCGGATGAATTGGCATCATGGTTAAATGTCCATCGTTTTCAAAACAACGCCATGGATGTAGCCTCATTTTTGCTGACGTGTACCGCTGCGCTGCCGAATGCAGAAGAGATTTCGGCGCACTTGATGGGCGGTGGCGGAGAGGAGGCAAACGATGATGCATCAGCAGATGGCGAGGCAGAGATGAAACAGGAGCAGTCAAAAGAAGGCACAGCACGTACAAATAATAGCGATGCTAAGACAACGGCGAATAACGATGATTTGGGAGAGGCTGCCCCGTCATTCTCGTCACTGGAAGTTTCATGTATCAACCCACGAGGAAAATTCCTCTTGTCACTACACAAAAATGGCATCATGTTCCAGAACCCCAAGAAGACCGAGGAACAAATTACAATCACTAAAGAAACAGTCAAACACACCGTTTGGTTCCGCAAGCCCGAGGATTACAAGAGCCTGAAGCAGTTAAAAGAGGGATCGAAGAAACCAATCCCTGGTCATATGGTTTTGATTTGTCTTGGAGATGGTATCACGTTTCGTAACAAGGCAATGAAACAAATTTGTTTCCAGCTTCCTTCGTATCCAGCTCTTTCTGTGGAGACTGAGGAGGATATTAACGAAGAGGGTTGGTACAATGGATTAAATTCTGCGTTGATATCCGAAAACAAAAGTATCACTCGCGTGCTTGCAGAAATGGATACCCAAACTTGCAAAACTAAGAAACAGGATTACATGTTTCAAGCAGGAGAAGGATCATCTGGTAATACCTCAACTACCACAGCAGGAATGCCGTTCGTTGGATGCAATCGTGGCTTTAACAATGGAGCTCTCTTCCCTCTTCGTGAAGGGCTTTTATTCTTCAAGCCTCCTTTATTCGTCCCAAGATCAAATCTTGCATCCATCTCTTGTGGACGTGGATCCGGCCAATCAAGATTTGTTGATATGGTGGTGCAGTTGGATGATGACGAGTCAACACTCGAATTTACAAACATTGAACGTGACGAATTGCAAGGATTGAATGGGTACATTCACAATGTGCTCATCCCTGCTATGAAGAAAGATGCAGTTGAAGGATCGGACAATGATGGCGAAGATAAGGACGTGGATGAAGATGAAGATGTTGCAATGGCCGAGGTTGTGAATTCTTCTGATGAAGAGAGTGAAAGTGACAAAAGCAGTGGAAAGTGTAAACGGAAGTCGTCAAGAGCTGCTTCCAAATCGGCAAGAGAAGCGACTCGTGCTCATTTTGCAGGTCTACCTGAATGTGAAGACGATGAGGATGACGAGGATAGTGATGTTGGTCCTTTCAGCGAGGGAGAAGTTGATAGCGATGGATCGGACAGACAGAGTGATTCAGATTTGAGTGAAATGGATGATGGTGATGATGATGAGTCGGAGGAGGAAGAGAGGAGCGATGATTCGGACGATGACGATGGTAGTTTTGAGGTAGAAAGAAGAAGCAAAAAAGCGAAAGTTGATTGATCAAGAAGAATAACAACAAAGCAATAAACAAGGAATAGGCATGTACATTTTTGGAGTGGAAGAGATGTATGGCGTACTACAAGGCAATCAATCATTATTTTTATATCGCAAATCAAGCATCAGAAAATCAGCCATTCAATCAGTCAAATCAAACACTACAGTCCAAACACCATTTCTTTTTTCGTACAACTGCCGGCAGCACAGCGGACAAGAGAGCAAGAGCAATAACCAAAACAAGCAAGCAGCGATCAAGCAAACAAGGGAGGGGATATGAGAAAAATGATGACCTGCCGACAGAGTATCCTTTGAGATCCGCATGCTCTTGCTTATTTGGGAACGCATCTTCCTCTGCTGTTGCATTTGTCACCTTTGCGGCAGTCTCGTCTACTTCTGCAAGATCTGCGACTGCGGCCTGTAAATTAAATGATCGATGCTTTGTAAGCTACTGAGTCATAGAAAAGAAGAAACTCTATGATTAATGGATAAACCACTTACGGTAACTGCGTCTGGTGACACACTTTCCTTCGTTGTTGCACCACTCGTTACTACGACAATTACAGCGGCGATTGTAATAACGCCAACCTGTGGTTGGGGATAAGATGATTAGTTTGTTAGTAGACGCTGGACGCTAATGTGGGAATGTTCATCATAAATTGATCGACTTCTTACTGGAGCCGCTCTTGGGGACGCACACGCCCCAACTCCTGCTATATAGCTTGTCACATTTGTCGTGGCGATGAGGACAATCATTGTTATACCTGCAAGTTTGGAAGTAATAATCACCTACACCAAAAGTTGAATAGAATATTATGATTGGTTAGTTTGTCAGAGGAGCTTCGAAGCTATGAAAGATACATTCAAGTATGTCAGCTCTTACTAGTACGTCCATAGCGATGCAAACGCTCGCATCTACCAACTCGTTTGTTGCATATTCGCGAATTACAATCATTGTGACGGTGACAAGGGGAGCCGTAGCGGCCTCTGCGGTTTCCGCCTCCGTAGTAGAAGCGGTTATTGGCGTAGTCGTATTGGTAGTCGTTTAGGCCGTACGATCCTCCTCCACCTCCAAACTTATTCCTAAGGACGCACCAACCTCCCTTGTTGCATCGATAACCGGAGGGGCACCCGCTCTTGTTATTGTCACTTTGATATTTGCATCTCATATTGAGCTCCCTAGAGGAGGGATTATCTTTCACATTTGTTGTGATTTCAGGACCTTGTATGGCCTCACTATCGTTGGGATCTTGGGCTTCATTGAAATGAGAAGCGAGGAGACATGTAAATGTAAGCGAGGTGTTTACTTATGAATTTGGTTGAAGTTATGAACGCCACGACTCACTCGTTGCTGATACAACCCCAATGAGTAATAGAATGAAGAGAGTTAGTTTCATGAGCTTATTTCTTTGGCAAGTGAAGTAATTTATCAATCAGATGTGTTATTCGTAGTCGTCACTTTTTATGAGATGCAGTGCAACCTGGAGCTAACAACTTTCTACTTTATCAAAATAAGGAATTGAATCCCATTTTTGTCGATGTAGGGTTCCCATTATGATTGAATAGCTTCTGCAGCTGTTGCATCTTTGCACTCAGCAAACTCCGGTGCTCTTGCTCTTGCTTGCAGCAAGGGATCAAAGCAGGATACCTGCGAGAACGAGAAGGCTGTACCTGGTACTTACATTCCTACCTACATCAAGAAGTATAGGTATGCCTATGTAGGTACTTGTGAACCTATGTATCAATCTGACTTCGTTTCCCTGTCTTACCTTCTTCTCTATCTATGTAGAGACCAAATAAATGCATCAATTGACTCCAATTGACTCAAAACTTTCAGCATGCACGGGGCAAGAGCCAAGAGGGAAGCAAATCAGATATCAGATCGTTGGTACAATTACCAATCATCATAAGTCTGTTCATTGTCATGCCTCTGCTTTCTGCTCATACGTTGAACTGGTAGGTAGGTGAACACGAGGTAGAAGTTCAAGTAGTAGGATTAGATATACGTAGATGTCGCAATGCGACATACACCAACCGTTTCCGGCTGATTGTTCGTTTTCGAAATGATGTATTGGGTTCAAGTCGATCAATTCATTATTTTAATCATTGTCAAGCAGTCAAATCAAGCAATCAGAGCAATCAGCATCTTAAATTATCCGGCCGCAGCGTAGAAGTAGAACAAGGGAGATTCAGCAATATCAGAGTGAACAGTTGAGGCAAAACAAAGCAAGCAGCAATCAAGCAGAACAAGGTGGTGAGCTGTGGCGTGAAATAACCTCCTTTTTTCAGGTTGGAGCATCTTCAAAGTCTTCGAGTACACGAATCTAATTCAAGTCTGCAGCTCCGCGCACTTTGTTCTCCAAATTCCTCGCATTGCACTGATTTTCGCTCTTGACTTTAATGACAACATAATCATCAGCTTCAGTTTGATCGTCTCCCATACGACGAATCTGTCTGCACGTCAAGTGTCTATCAAGCTGATGAGGAAGCTTCCTGAGGGCGCGTTTACATTGCCAGCTTAGATCTCCTTCGCCCACTACAGCTACAATGGTTTTGACGTCTTGATTGGTGGAACGTCGCCTTGGCCTTGATACGAGTCTCGACATCTTATTCTTCAATGTTCCGGTACTGCAATTACCTACTCCTATGACTTCGTAGTCATCCATCTCTCTTGTGCGGAGGTTTTTGTCGAGGGAACGAGTCAAGGAGCTATCACGGCTAAGTTTCCTTACGCATTTATTGACGGCGTCCTCGTTTGTTCTCACGACAACAACATGAACGTTGGTACCGCATCTATGCGTGGTGGTGTTAACGCATTTGTTGTTACGGTTGCATTCCTTGCCATCGGCGCAATCGTAATCATCGGCGCAATAGCGGGAGTTGCCTATAAAAAAAGTAAAAGTACGATTAGTTAGTTTGATTGTCAACATCTGAAGAATTGCAGTACATCCAACTTACGGTTCTTCCTCTTGAGCACGCAATTGTTCTTACTGTTGCACCTGAAAGGGTTTCCGCTAAAATTCTCGTTGCAATCATCATTGTTGCCGCATGTAGGTGGGAGCAGAGAGCCTGTAGCAGAGAATGGAATCAATAATCAATTAGGTAATGAACACTCGAATCTATTTAGAGATACGTCATTATAATGGACTTACTTCTTCCTCTACGGCTCCTTCCGGTTTTGAGCACGCATTTGCCGTTACTATTGCATTTCTCATCGTCGTTCTTGCAGTCACTATCCTCAGTGCAACCTTTGCTTTTTAGTGCCCTCACGGAAGGATTTTCGTGTTCGACTTCGTCGCTGCCTTTAAGTTCTTGGGCTTCAATAAATGAGAAGCGTGACATGTGAGACAGATGATAATGATTGAACACAACCTATGCGAACGAATGGCTCATAACTCACTCGCTGCTACAACCCCTATAAGTGATAGAATGAGGAGAGTTAGTTTCATGGGACAGTTATTTGTTATTTGATCTTGTAGTAATGTTTGGTTATTTATAGAAGTGTTGTCACCTTTGTCTTTGTCTTCTTAACATTTTTATGGCATGAGTGTGTAGAGGTAAATCACTGTGAATACATGTGATGCGATTCTCTTCGCATTCAATCCCACATTTTTGTCGAGGTGAGAAAGAATCACCTTTGCACTAGCACAATTCTGGCGAGCAAAGAGAGCCAAGTGCTTGTTGGTGACCTCACGAGAGCTCTGCAATGATGCACAAAAAAGGCACGACTGGGCACGACTCAGATGAGAAGGGCAAGCTGAACGTCAGAGATCAACAGAGAAAGACTCCCGAATAGTTCAGGCCCTGGTATCCACAAAAAAAGAAAGTCTTTCACTTGGCACTAGTCACTTGGCATTCTCCTCTAGCACTGCTTCCTTCATCTCCAATGCCTTGCACTCGTTGATAGTTCACATGACGGATAACTCTAGCGACTTCTACTATCGACTGACAGCCAGTCTTTAATGTGCCCTGCAGCACAGCATCCTACTTCTACAAAGCAAACAAGAAGCAACAGTGGCTGACTCTTCTATCGAAGGCTGTATTTCTCCGCTGTTTCGAATGTAAATAGGTAGGGGAACATTGTTCATGCGACTCGACGTAGGTGAGCATAGGAGAGATAACAGTAGGATTAATGAGCAACAATGCAACATCAACAAATATCAACCGGTCAATCAATTCATTAATTTAATCATCATCAAGAAATCAGAGCAATCAGCATCTTAAATTATCCTGCCACAGCGTAGAACAAGGGAGATTCGGCAATTTCAGAGTAGGCAATCGAAGCAAAACAAAGGAACAGCGATCAAGCAGAACAAGGTGGTGAGCTGTGGCGTGAGATAACGTCCTTTTTTAGGTTGGAGCATCTTCAAAGACTTTTCAAGTCTGCAGCTCTGAGCACCTTATTCTCTAAATTCCACTTCCTGCACTGTTTTTCGCTGTTCACTTTAATGACGAGGAAATCTTCAGCTTGAGTTCGATCGTCTCTCATATCACGAATCTGTCTGCATCCCAGGTCTTGTTCGATCGCGTCAGGAAGCTTCCTGAGTGCGCGTTTACAATCATCGGTGAGATCTTCTTTGCTCACTACAGCGAAAATGACCTTGACGCTTTTATTGGTGATAGATCGGTCTGATTCTAGCCTCAACATCTTATTCTTCATGCTCCTCTTGTCTGTACAACCACGTACTCGTACTACTTCATACTCATCCATCTTTCTTGGGTGGAGTTTTCCATCGAGGTAACGAGTGTTAGAGCGCAATTCCCTTGCACATTCATTTACTTCGTCGTCGTCTGTTTTCACCACAACAACATGAATGGTGGTACCGCAGCTACGCCTACTGCGACTCTTGGAGGTGGTGGTGGAAGAGGAGGAGCTCTTGTTGGTTGAGCTTGAGCTTATCGACTTCGAACTGGGAGCGGATTTCTCTTGAGAGTGGACACACACGCGCAAGTTAGATTCAGGAATGGTCTGACAAATTTCAACGGAGATCAATCATCAACGTTGTCACATTCACTCACCGGTAGCAGCTTTTGTAGTGGCGGACTTGGAACTGGGAGCGGATTTCTCTGGAGAGTGAACACACACACACACGCAAGTTAGAATGCAGGAATGGTCTGACAAATTTCAACGGAGATCAATCATCAACGTTGTCACATTCACTCNACCGGTAGCAGCTTTTGTAGTGGCGGACTTGGAACTGGGAGCGGATTTCTCTGGAGAGTGAACACACACGCGCAAGTTAGAATTGTAGCAATCATTCTGACAAGCTTCAAGTGAGATCAATCATCAACTGTTTCACTCACCTCTGTCGGATTTGAGACTCTTTTGCTTGGGGATTTTCTTGCACTGTTTGTCAACGCAGACCTTATTGCCGCTGCAATCTTCGTCTTTAGTGCACGGTTTCAATTTCCTGTCTACGAGGTCACGCCTGTCGCTGCCCTTGAGCAGCTGCACAACGGGTAAAAGTCATACAACAGGTAACAGTTGAGTAATGTGCAAGGTATTATACGCAATAAATTCACAGGGAACTTACAATATCACCCCTGAGGTTTTGAGCTGGCGTCATGAAGTGAATTAAGATTGCTGTGTGTGAGTAGGTTGTAAGTGGAACACACGTTGCAGGACACGACAACGACAGCTTCGCACTCACCCGAAGTTGCAACTCCAGCTAGTAGTAGAATTATGAGAGTTAGTTTCATCAAGCTTTGTTTAATGTAATTGGTGCGTATTATCGTTCTCTATTTCGCTGTGTTTATGTTGTATAGCTATTGTTTTATGAGAGAGTTGTGTACGTCGAGGCATTCTCGGCGGAGCTCCCATTTTTGTCGACGTGATCTGCATAGAAGGATCATTCTTTCTTTTAGTTCTAGGCATGAATGGTTGAAAAGTGAATAGAGGGTTGCATGCTGACATTTGGGATGGAATGAAAAAGTTCTTCTTGGGAAGGTATCCTCCCGGGACTCATACCATTTCAAGATGAGAACTGTGGGGCACGTTTTGAACTTATCTGTGAAAATCTTGTCACAAATTAATGATGCACGATAGGACAAAAGGGCGAAAGCAGTAAGAGGCAACTTTCTCGATGTATTGTATGGCAAAACCAACGGGCGGACCTGCCAAAGCCAAATCTGATCCGTTACATACATTTTGCTACAAGACAGGCAAGCAAGACATAGGCTCTTCTTGTATAAATATGCATTTGATACTTTTACCGGACTGATGAAACAATAATCGTCAGTGCTGGTATGTCGGAACTGGAAAGCTTGAATTCGACGCAGTGATACCAGACACAATCACTTTTCTATTCTCAATATCGCTCCATCATGCACCTCATTTTTTGGCCTTCTTCTCCATAAACTCCACATACTCATCAATCAAAACAGGCCAAGCACTCTCACTCTCATCATACCCCATCAAACTCCCCTCATCCGGAAACTCTTGACTAAAATCCAAAAAGCTCCTCCATTGATCTAAAGTAATTTTGCTGTAACTTTCATCTTTTGTAGTTTCGAGGAATTCGCAGAATGTATCGAGGCGATGCGATGTGATGCGATCATTGTTGAGGCACATTTTGAGGAGGGCGACGACTAGGTCTTTTTCGAGAGTTTTGTGAGTCCCTTGACGGTTGAATTGGAAGCAGAACTGTCGATTATAGTGAGCAAAGCAATGCAATGGGGGATTAGTTGATATTTGAGATGGAGGTAGAGTGAATGATTGAAACAAATTTCATCGTTGGCTGGCTGTCCATGTCAAATAATGATATGATGGTGCACCCTCATTCTAGCAATACCACATTATAATAAGAATCAAATCATTGCCTTACCTTGTAAAAATCCTTAAACTCCTCACGCTCCATAAACCCCGTATCCAAGGCAGGCAGAAAGCTAGTAAACTTGTCAATGCTATCCAACTGCAGCTTATTACACCCTGTCATCCATTCCTCCTTGGATATTTCAGCGGGCTTTTTGTTGGCGCCGAGTTTGTATAGGAGGACGAGGACACGGACATCTTCGAGGGGGTCAAGGTTGAGTTGTTCGCATAGTTTGCAGATCCCTGGATATAAAATTTGTTTGGCAGTACATACAATGCATGCATTGAGTAAATAATGATGATTATTAAAGAAACGGATCAACAGCACAGGAGAGACATCCTGCAATGCATACAACGATAAAATTTAAGAACAAACTCACCCTCCATCCCAGCAACATGGGGATCATCTTCATCACAAATCTCCTCGAATATTTTACTTGCACTGTCCTCATTGATGTACGGATACGCTCCACTCCCCTGAGCACCACCAGCACCACCTCGACGAGAAGACGATGATGGTTGTTTATTCGATCGACGAGAGGATGATCCAGAAGGAGATTGACTACTTCCCCACATGCTGCTACTGCTGTCTGCCTTGCGCTTCTTTCCGGGCATTACCGTATTGGTGGATTATTTTCTATTTTTTTATTGGAAGAGTATTGGGACTTTTCAAAATCTCTCTCCTCTTCACTTGACGCTCAACCTGAGGCGAAATGCTGCTGTTTGTGGTGCTGTGGTGATGTATGGCTCTAAAGGTTGGGTATATCACCGTGATGCGATGCCGATAACACTTCTAATCTTCATCAATGCCATGATTTTCTTTTATTTCTTCCCCTGGTGGCAGTTCCTAAAATAAAATGTTACTAAAACGTCACAAGGCAGCTTCTTTTTTATTGCAACGTGAAGAGAACGAAGAACATGGAACATGTCAATGACCATGGGCTTATTGGCAGGATAGGTAGGCTATTGGAAGCGGCTACACCAGGCCGTCTGTAGATAAAGCCACTTTTGTTAATAATCATTCCATCAGCCAACTGACCATACCACCGCCGCTCTAGAGAGAGCTGATAGATCTCGTTGCACATCTGTGAGGGGAAAAATTCCTTCGATCACCAAATTCGGCCAACATATACTACCTACGCACTAGTAAGATATCGCTCCGGGCAAAAAACACACACCGCTACTCTTTTTTTCGTCGTCAACAAGATTGACGAAGAACAACGTATAAATTGAGTCTTCCTTGCAAGGTGATGTAATTACAATACTAAAATTAATATGAATCATCCTCTTCAACGACAAGAACAAGAGGACGCGTCCTTGTTCGCCTCGCCATTCTCGCCAATGGAACGGCAGCTGATAAATAATGCTCGTTATGCACGAGGAGATGCACAACAAACTACTGCTTTGGTTGGCATGGCGCAAACTAATAAGAATAATAATATTGAAGGACAGCATCAGCAAAATGTAATGTCTCAACTATCGCAGCAATCGCAACAACGCATGTTACAACATGCCAACACCATGCCATATCCAGTCAACAATATTGAAAGCACCGCAAATAACACCGCAGCACCAATCATTGGACCTCGTGGTAAATGTGATCAAGTCATTTACGAAGCCATGACCAAGGCATGTGAAATTGTCGTACGTGGACGGTGTACCCAATTGGATTTGAACGAGCGGAGAATCATGTTCCAACAACAGCAGCAGCAGCAGCAGCAGGGTGGAGTCAATGCAAGAGGATATAGTGATGGAATGATTCCATCTTCTACAGCGAATAATCACAATAGCAGCAGTAGCAGTCGATTCAACATTCAAGTGGAAGAGGTACCATCTGTTCGATCCATATTGCAAACTTGGAAACGTGCTTTGAATATTCCATTACGTTTGGATATCTTTTATGAATACGCAGATGATACTACCAATGGTGGTGGGGTGCAGCGAGAGTTGTTGGAAAGATGGTGTATTGATTACAAGAATGTTAATGTGCCGTTGACGTCTTCTTCCAAGGTCATGACTGGTGCAACAAAGTCATCTTCTTCTTCTTCGTCGTCGTCGACGATGAACAGCAATATCAATAGTAGTGTATCACAATTGAGACTCGTCTGTAAGAGGATAGTGGTACTGCTACGAAACCTCCATTGCATGACGCGAATGTTGCCAGCGTATCGATTGCAATCCCTCATTGACAATTCTGCCAATGTTGATGGAGTTTTTGGAATGATTCCTACTAACAATAATGGGACCAGTGGGATGGGCATTATTGGGTATTCCATTTACGCATCTGACTATGAACCGAATGGACCAACGCTACCTTCTCCGTCATTTACTCAGCAGGCGTTTCCATCGGTGAAGACACCATTTGGAAATCTTGCTGTTAGTGTCATGTATGATGCGACATTGAATCCTCATGAAATGGTGGAAGGTATTATGGATAGGTTACGGAGTGAGGAGGATGTTTGGGCTCAACACCAGCCGCAACAGCGGCGGCAAGAGGAGGATGTAGGAGAGTATCAACAGCAATTCGATACTACTGATATGGATGATGCTACAGCCTTGAGAAGTAGCACTCCAATTCCTGTCCCTCCAGAGACAATACCGACTCCAGGTCAAAGTCACGTACACAACAGTGCAGCGTCACAAGCGCAACAGGGAAGAGGGGATGGCGGGAGAGAATTTGGATCTTGTCCACCAACGCTTTTGAGGGGGAGGAGCAGATCTTCTTCTCTGGGTGGTTTGAGTGCCACGGGGGGACGGTCTCGCGCTGTATCAGATTTGATCATTACAGATTATCACTCCTCACCAGCAATAAGACCCATGGCGTCCCCCGCTGTTGGCAGCGTCTCAGGTGGTGGGAATGAAAAACGTATAATGAGTGGTCTCTCTTTGGCAATGATGGCAGATGAGAATTCGTCGCAACAACAGCAACAGTACCCCGCCGCTGGTGGTGGGATGCCTCTTACCCCGGATGAATATTCGGAGCAAGATGATTCTTTAATGCAACACCAATGGGGTTCATTGGCTACGAGGGCGGCATTTCATCACCCACCTCCAACTTATGAATCTCCTGGGGTCACAGATGATATCAATGATCCCGCCGGGGGAGCAACAAACAATTTCTTCCAATATCACGGTGGCTACGGCTATGGTTACAATGGATCACAGGTACAGTTGAACTCGGAAGAGCCACAAACTCCGTTCCCTCCAGTGGGAAGTGCTGGTTCACGAGTCACCAATGATGGTTTGAGTATGAGTCCCAGCCCATTGATGAGTACGCCGCCGCCTCACTATTCCTCGTGGATGAAACGGAGACAATCCGCTGCAGGATCCACAACTCCATCTAGCCTCAAGGAAAATTTGGGTGACACTCAAAACAGCGATCAAGTTGATGACGATGAAGATGCGCCACCATTTACAAATCCTACTGTGCTTCAACCCTTGCCCTCCAGTACACTGAGTGCTGTGCCAACATCGCCGTCGACATTTGCTAATAGACAGCTTGAACATTCGAGCAGTAGCGTTGGCAACAGTCCACAGCATCAAGAGTTTCGCAATGATAGCCAGAGACGACAATCTTCTTCGTCTGTGTTACTGCCTCCAATGACTTCGTTGGATTTATTACAAAAAAGTCCTTTTACGGCCAAAGGAGGGGGCGACGGTACCAGCAAAGATGCAGATAGCCTCGCGATGCCGTTTACGCTTGGTTCGTATCGCGATGAAATGTTTATGTCTTCCATACCTAAGCTTGTGGCTGCAGGATCAAAGTCTAGAACCAGCAGTCTTGCAGGTTCAAATTCGCAGACTAATCCATTCATGGCTTCTTTTGGACAATCGTCTGCAGGAGGGTATTATTCTACTGGTCCTTTTGCAAGTCGACGTGAAATCCATGGTTGCTCGCAATCAGATGCAGCAGATGAAGCTGAAGAAATGCCGTTTGCGCTGGCACTTGATGAAGACAGCCCATTCGCGAAAAGCAGTTCTGGTAGATCGTTATTAGGTAGCACAAGGGGTGATCATAGTGGCTTGGCATCATCGTCGCTAGCGGTGTCGTCCTTGCATCAACGCTGTGATCAAGGTAAGCCTCGATTGAAGATGTTTTCGAGATCAAGGACGCGAAGCAATGGTATCAGCAATGACGAGGAAACAAAGGCCGACAAAGATTCTTCTACCGCTGCTGATTATTATTCGATCAAAGATCAGCTCTCAGAGTTTCGAACTTGGCATAGCTCGTCCTTGATGGTCGATAGTGGTGCTAGCAAATAGATTTGATATTTCTGGGTAACGATGCACATACATAATGCCTAAAGAAATTACCTGGATTCTATTTCTGAATTATCATGTGAGTCTGTTTCATTGTTTCCATTTACGAGGTATACTGATTCTGAGGATGAGTAATTGTCATTTTCTTTTTCAACCTGTTTTGTTTGTTGCCATCGCTGTGCTAAACCCCTCCATATGACAGTAAAAAGAATGGATTGTAATGCGTTGCCCATGATTCTTGTTCGTAAGCCTCTTCCAAATAAGCCTCTCAATCCGTCCACTGCCAGTATCACGCTAATTGTTTCTGCGTATGTGATTCCTACATTCGTCGCAGATAATGCTTGCTTCGTTGTCTTGATGACTCTCATAAAATTCGCAACGGTATCACTGACAATAGACGACAAGAACCCAACCATTGCGTTGCGACCAGTTGTCCATGGAACTAATATCTGTATAGCATCGCTTCTAGATAGCTTATTGTATGTGTAAAACCAAGGCCAATGACTTATAAATGATGATGCCGCATTAGCAAATGACCCCGCGTAAAGTAAATGAATTTTTCCCTGTTTGAATACGGTGTTTTGTAGAGGTGAGGTCAAGTTCTAGAATAACACTGTGGCGCTACTGATGCAGCAACTACATACCTTTTTGACTTGAGATATTAGTTTGACGAACCCTTTCTCGCCCTCAATCTGCATCACTGTCTTGGAAGTGTCAATTGGCATTAGAAGCTGAAGCAAAGAACGGTGTTAGATCATATAAAATATGAATGACGTAAAAGCTAAAGTTCCTACCATACGACAAAATCCAACCACCACTGCTGCAGCTACGACTTCTCTTCCAGGCCCCCAGTGTTTTGTCCATTCAAGATTTTGTATTAAATTATGCACACCATCATTAGCTGCAGTGCTCACAAACCGAGATAATGGAGCTTGAACCAAAGCAAACCCCAACCCGCTATACAGACGAGGTATACCTCCACTGGAATACAGGTGTGATAGTGCTTGAATGAAGGTTGAACCATAGCGGTATTGGTAGTTGATGACAGTCCTTAACCACATTAAGCATAAAACTTGAACAACTCCGGCAACTGCGCCTGGGACTCCACCTCCGATTGCTTTCTTCAATGCATTTTGGAATATTTCTTTTCCTGATTTTGTAGCTTCAGCTGGTGCTTCATCTGATGACGCACTTGCTGGAGAACTGCGTGTAGTGGTTGTTGCTTTCAGTTTTGTACTACTGTTGCGTAGAGACGCCGTCGAAATATCAGCTCTGTTCTCTTTCAAATCGGCAGTTTCGATATCAATATTATCATGTGTGACGTTGATAGAGCAGCATGTCTTGTCGACGCAGTGCGTAAGCAGCAAAACCACTAAAATCAAGAGCGACCTCATCGTGTGATACGCGTCAAGATGCAAGATACACAGTAGATAGAGTAAGAAGATGATGGAGGCTGCTTTCCCTTGGGGGTCATCATTGTTCGCCTTGCTCGGTTGGATGCTACAGTTTGTTAAGGTACAATAGGCGAGGATCTGGCGAGTGTGAGGTTGAGATATCAAGCCCGCCAAAATCATCTTTTAGTGACATAAAGCAACTCTGATTCGCAACTCGCTCGCGATCTATCATCTACGATAACTCAGCAACATGTACAAAGAACAAACCTCTTGCAGGTGTAGTTAGTATCGTTAAACTGACACGCACTGTTGTGTTGATGATTGCCGAAGGAGGCTCTGATAGTATCAAACCCCAGATTATCTTCTACATGCACAATAATGGCCGACGCAACACCTCTAATCGATGACTGGGAGATAAAGGATGCAGACAAAACAAAGAAAGGCAGAAAATTCTTTGGTTGCTGCTGCGATTCGAGAAGGGCAGTGATCGTAACTAATATCTTGGACATAATACTCTGTATCATATTGTACATTTGCTCTGCTTTTCAAACTTCTTTGTCAGGCCTACAAATAACGGTATGGGTCGTGAATCAGATCTGGAATACTGCAACAATCTTGGGAGCTTTCTATTATAGCGATATCATTGTCATCATGGGCGTGTTGTGGCAGCTCTTCAAAATGAGTGCTATTATTTACCACTTCGCAGAGTATTACGCACCAAGCAAAAGTCTGGAAGAACGGGTGGGTTTAATTGTTTATCTTTGCATTGCAATCCCTCTAATCATGATATTAACTATATATGCGAACTCCTTGTTTGCATTTGAAGTTAGACGAAACATCATGTCGAAAGAAACGTACAAAAAAAGAGAACGGTATTCTTGCTGTTGCGTCTGATTCTGCATCAGCTATTGCAGCATGTTCCACAATGTACTAGGATCTGTAGGTAGTAAGTAACTGTTTTACTAGAGGTTGCTTGGGTTTACATCTCTTTTTTTCGGGACAACTTATTACATTCCTATCGATGATTGCTTCACTACTCCTAGTCCAAGAAGGTCAAACAGACGGCAAGTTGACATGACAAGTCCAGCCAAGATCACAAACAACTTCCTTCTCCAGACTGGAGAGTCAAGAGTACATCGTGTCAATGCAAGACTGTCCAGTAACTCCCTTTCGTGACTAAACAAATCCCAATCCAATGCAGTCAGTGTATCTGATGCCTGTTGTTTCGAGCGGCATCCTACAAGAGGAATAACATTATGTGATCGGCACCAATTCAAAGCTACTTGCGCCATTGATGCATTGTGCTTGTCAGCAATTTGTCGCAGTGCTTCTCTCAATGCTTTCAAATCACTCCATTGAATTCTCATCATCTTGGCAGGCTTGTTGTGACTGAATTTAACTTCGTCCATATTGTCTGTTAGAAGCCCTTGGCCTAGACTATTGTATGCAATAATTGATACTCCAAGTTCATCGCAACATCGTTGCATCTCTTGTAGCGCAGTGCTGTAGTAGTCGAGAAGACTGAAATGTACTTGGTTGACAACAACAGATATGTCAAACTGACGACCTGCTGCAACTGCTCGTCTCACTTCATCAGCAGAGCAATTGCTCAATCCTAATGTATCCAGCAAACCTTTTTGTTTGCAAGATGCTGCTGCTTCTACCCAGAACTCAACTGATCTAAACAGATGCATGGGACTGTGCAAGAAGTAGATGGATACTTTGGTGATTCCCATCCGCTCATTCGATGCACGCAGAGCATTCTCGAAGTGTTTATGGGTATACCGCCAGGGCGATGGAAGAAACTTGGACATGAAGATTGGTTCATTGTTATCATCTGATGCAGCTTGCTTCATTAGTTCTTTCTGTCGCAATCGACCTAGTCTCTTCTCACTCGTACCTCCACCATATCCTTCTGCAGTATCAAATAGCACTACTCCTTTGGAACGGAATGATGAATAGATAGTGCTTAACTCGCTTTCCGAGAGGACTCCACGCGATCCATTGAGTACGCCATCGACTGGAGTACTACCCCATTGAAGCGTCCCCAACGCCAAGAGCGGAGTTGATTCTTTGAATTGGGATGGGAAGTGACGTTGAAAGAGTGTATCTCTTGCGCATCTGTTTTGAGGCGACATGATGTTATGCAAGCAATTGTATTATGAGAGCAGCTAAATGCATGCAGCAATCGATCCGAAGTCCAGAAGATAGATCTAAGATACTGTGCATTGGAGGAGATTGGAGGGGTTCGGGTTTCTGTTCGGGGTGCTATTTTGTCGTTGGTCTTGTCTCTTTCGAGATAGAAAGAAGTTTAGCTCAGCTCATTGGATTTTTGTTTGGGGGTTAACATTCTACTTTATAATTAATTTCACCAAGGGTATCTGCTCTGTCTTTTCCTCCCGCATTGGCGACTATGGTACACGATATTTTGTTTGTTGTTGGCCAAGCACACAGCTGCAAGCATATCACTTTCCTTCATTATTTTATGTCATCAGCGACCTCAATAATGAAGATATCCAAAGCTTCCGCCTTATCAGTAGCTCTCACCGCCGGGCTGGCTGCAGTCAATGTAGCTGCGCCTGTCGAAAAAGACTTTAAATACAATGACGCCCTTCGATTCTACCACACCGAAACCGCAGCTTTGCTGAAAAAATCATTACTCTCAGCAGGCTTTGCGATCGATGAAACAAATGAAGTTGACGAGATATATTTGGATTTTGCCGCAAGGGCATTGAACGCAGAGAAGGAGAGGATTGAACGTATTCGTGATGCTTTGGAGAAAGAAACTTCACGACAAGCGGCTACTTCTGAAACTTGCTCGGAAGGAGATGGACAGTGCAGCACCCCTCCAGAAGATGCCACCAATAAGAACGACAAGTATTCATCCGTCTTTGGCCATTTCTTAACACATGATTTGAAGCCTGGAGAAGCAGAACTTATGAGGTGGGAACACGATGGATCTATAGTACAAGATTACGCTGTTCGTGTCGGATTACCCCCCGATCTAGTCCCTACCATCAAAGCGTACGTGAAAGATATGGGATTGTTGGATATCATGACCAACATGCTCTATGACGATCCACTATCACCAGGTGAAGCCAAATGGTTCTCTTTCCAATCTCCGTATCAACTGGAAATGATTGCTGAGGGCAGTAGTACTGATGAAATTCGGAACTTCACTTGGAATGTTGAACGTCCTGATAAGAAATGGAAGAGCGACATGCATTGGTTTAACACGGCAGATGAACTATCTCATGAAGAGGGGTTGCGTGTATTGGCCAAGGGAGGATTCGATCAGGTTTTAGCAGCCATTGGTGAGAAGATGGGATTGGATTCATTGAATGTAGATAGCTTTGGCTTTGTTGCCGTTTCCCAATGTGATCGTGGGTTTATTCATACAGATTGGGAGGATGTGGATGGTAGGGCGTTTAATTTCCTCGTTGGGATAGATTCACCAGATGATGCGGGACCAGAGCTCATTGTAGAGGGTGATAGGAAAGGAGAGATCTACTACGGTTCTAACGCTGGCATATTAGTGGGAGATGGTACTCGACATGGAACAAGAGAGTGTGATCATCGTGCGAATCATGGAGTACGTATTACTACTTCAATCTACTTGTCAGATGTGACCAGAGATAACTTGGAGATTTTAGCGGGCGACACTACTTCGATCTTCCCACCCACCGGTAAAACAGCCGCCGATTGGGTTTGGACTCAAAGAGGAAGGCACTGGAGCAAAGAGGGCGGACGTAGCTTGGTGGACGATGTAGGACGTAAGCCGTTCAACGTGGAGGATAGGATGGATGGTTGCAGGAAAGATTTGTGCATTAGAGAAGATGATGAAGGCATGTATAGAAATCAATGTATGAAGACTTGCAAGGTGTTTATGGATGATGAAGATTACAAGCCTGGAAAAGAAAGGCGTGAGGTTTATGGGTACTAGTTTATTTCGTTTCTGTTGTGTAGTTAAGCATTATTTAGGGATTAGATTTGATACAAAGGTAACACTTCTTAACACTTGAATCTTGCATGTGAGCGTCTAAGGATACCGATTTCTGACGGAAGAGAACTCTGGCCTGACACACATCTGTTCAACTCCACACCCCGCTAACCCGAAGCCCGAATTTTAGTTGATGATCCCTCATAAATTTGACAAATAACAATCCAACGAAGAGTAACAAAGAACAATAAAATAACACACAACTAGAAAATTATTATGCGAGGCTTGATCGAAGTATCGAGGAGGAGTGTCCAACAAATGGCTGGTGGGTGCCCTGCATTCGGCAGTGGATGTGGCAGCAGAATCCCAGCGAGTCGAGGCGTGGTAACAAAAGCAACACCAATTCCTACAAAGATATGGACTGCTGAGGAGGTTCGACAAGAAAAGGCTTTCCGCGATGAACTCTACAAGTATTGGGAAACATCTATGATGTAATTTCTGAAGCTTACTGACAAATACCTAAACTAGGAGTTGATCTAATGCATTACATTTTCATTACAAAATAATATCGTACAACGGCAGAGCTATTCGGTGGTGGAGCTTTTCTTCGACCCTTCGTATTGCTCTGACCAATTTGGGTTCTTATGATTCTGCCCTGTGGCCTGTACTTGTGCTTGTGCCATCAAATTAGCGTTAACAATCGCATTCAAATGATGTGCCGGTATTTGTTGTCCCTGTGGTGCGCTACCATAACCATAGTCACCAAAGCTCGCGCTCTGAAAGTAGGGAAGCGAATTTCCCAGGGACATTGAGCTGCCTTGCCCGACATAGCTTCCATGCATTGAAGAATTTGAAAGCTGTCTCTGGAGTTGTGGTGCGTCTAGGTTCGCTGCTTGAGCTGCCATTCCTCCTTGCTGAGACGCATCCGAGTAATCCGCCAATTGTTGTGCAAGAAGACTGGTTGCAGCGCCACCAATTCCGCCACCATTATACTGGGAGTTCATACCAGCAATTTGTTCTTGCAAACCCAACGTGTGAAGAAGATTGTTTCCTGAACTCCTGATTTCCCCATAATTTCCGTAATTTCTCGCTGGTGATTGAAGATTGTTCAAACTTCCCACTGAAGAATTGGAATATTGTCTTTGAAGCGCATTGAAGAGGATATCGTTGCCCCCTGGAACCACACCAGGACGTTGAAGAGCGTACCCGAGCTCACTTTCCAAGTTCGGATGATAACTTGGGGCACCGCTATAATATGCTCCAGAAAAACTTTGTGCACCCATCGTTTGAGGAGGAGGTGGCACGTGGGGCATTGGAATGAAGAGAGATTCGTTCCCACCATGGCCTTGTGGCTGCTGTTGTGACGCCGAATCCACTACATTCTCACTTAGGCGTCTTCCAGCAAAATTTTGGTAGGAACCCGCTAGCTGCTGATAGGAGCTCGCTAGCTGGTTAAATGACATCGGAATCCCCGTACCTGCAGAGTTTCCGAAGCTTGTGGAATTAGGGAACCCTTGCATCCCATTAAACAAAGATGAAGGTGGCGAATTTTGTCCAACGGAACTTGGTTGCCGGCCAAGTGACATTGCATCTGCCATGGCGGCCATTTGTGATGTTACTGACATGGCAGGAGATTGTGGCTCTAGCTGCAACGTGTTTCTCAACGGGGTCCCGTAAATATCCAGCGATCTTGTTGGCAAGAGATATGGGTTTTCCGCCGCCGCTGCTTCTGGCACAGATTGCTGTGTGGGTATGCTAGATCGACGGGAGCCCTTCTTTTGGACTACCATTAGCTTTCTTCTGGGTATCGATGGATCCCACGGCTGCACCCAAGAAATATCATAAGGCTTCGGTGTTGACTTAGTCCCATCCTTTGCGACGTCCATTTTGATGCGATATGACTTACTTCCACTCAAAAACGGATGCATAGATGCCTGGAATGCAGTGTATCGCTTCCACGGATCTGGATCTAACAATCCTTTCAGAAAGTGAACAAAGAGGCCTAGCTCTTCTTTTTCCTTCTTTGTCTTGCCCGATCCGTGATGCATGACTATATCTTCGAGCTTTTTCTTCTTGAAATACCTGCTCGTTGGCTGCTGCTCTAACTTGCGGGCGCCTCCCTTCGACTGCTTTTCCTCTTCGCTGAGATAGTTGATGTATTCCTGACGAGTCCTGAACTCCCACTTAGTACGGGCAGTTCCCTCCCTCATTGAGACGTCCAAATCTGAAGGCGTGTTAGACGAAGACCTAGAAGTCGACGATTTGAAGAACTTTTTTGATTTGCTTCCTTGCTCTAGCATCCATCCGGGCAAATTCCCAATCATTTCGAGAATTCTACCCACCTGGTCATGCTCATGTACGCCAGGAAGGATGGGTAACCCCAAAAACAGCTCCGCAGCTACACACCCTAGTGACCACATGTCAATGGCTGAATCATAAGGTAACCCAACGAGAACTTCTGGGCTTCGATAGAACCGAGATTGGATGTAAGTATGAGTCGTTTGACCCTCGAAGCACGCTGAACCGAAATCAATCAGTTTGATCCATTGTTCCTCTTCAACGGCAGCAGACCCGGGTTCTACGTCATTGGCCTCGTTAATTTTGTCATTCTTGGCCTCTCCGTTTTCGTTTAGACTACTGTTTTTGGCAATCATCTCGTCAATAGCGTCATTTCTCACCATTAACATATTCTCTGGCTTCAAGTCACAGTGAACAACGTTTTTCTTCCCCAGTAACTTAATCCCATCAATGGCTTGTCGTAGTAATGACTTTACCACACCAAGTGGTAACCCTCGGAATTGTCGCTTCTTGAGTAATTCGTAGAGGTTGGACCCTAACATTTCAAACACGAGGCATAGATGCGATTGGTGCATGAAATAGTACATCAGGCGAATAATGGCGTCCCTGTTCCCACCTGAGGAAGCGGTACAGTCGGCAGTAGAAACGCTTCCAGAATATGACAAGTCCTTGGAGTTCGACATTGCATTACTATCAACTGTAGATGACATAGCTGATGCATCACCCTCATCGTTCTCACTACCTATTCCAATAGTACTCAGCTTTCTGAAGACATCAATTTCTACAGCTGCCTGCCTCGTGTAAGCGGGTTTGTTCTTGACAATTTTGACAGCCACATTTTGTCCACTCTTGGTTTCAACGCAATGGAAAACTTGAGCGAATGTTCCTTGCCCTAATAATGACATGACTTCATATTCGACGATTCCGTCGTCATCGTAACCTTCACTCGTTTCTTTGTCGGACGATTCAATCGGTGTTGGTGGGTGAGAATGCATACTTTTCCGAGGTATACGGAAAATGTCACCTTTGTGAACTATAAGGTTGCCTTCAGCATTGTCTAACCCACCATTTGCGGCGGGTTTGGACGGGTTGGTAAGGACCTGTCCACGCTCTTTTCTCTCCTTGGAGTCTTGAGGAGCAGCAGGTACTGGAATATCTCCGGTGTTTTGTTCCGTTTTTTGTGAGTGCGACTTACCCATTTCTAAGGCGGCACGCATGATACCTTTCTCCACTGCCTGGTCTTGTACTACTTGTGCTGGTTCGGTGGAAAGTTCATCCTCCTCCTCAAGGACGGAATTCATTTTTCCTCCTAAACTGGATGAAAGAGCCGAACTATACCCCCCTCCACCACTCACTAATTGGCTAGGGTGCAGCGGCACAGTTGGAGAGACACGCTTTTTCCCGTTTACTATTTCTCCCGGGGCAAACATGTTTACGGTATCGTTCATTGCTACCACATCCATACCAATTTGGTTTGGTAGGGCGGCATTTGCGTCCATCAACTGTGATAAACTTGATTCGCTCACCGTATTTGTCGGCGGCTGAGCTGCTGAAAGTTGAGAATTGAGTGCATCAATCAGTCCGCTACTTGTGGTGTTGATAACATTGGCACTTGCGACATTCATTCCGGGACCTCCGCCCATACCTATCCCATTACTTCCTACAAAAGCGTTTGGGTTGTTCGCAAGAGCATGCAATAATTGTTGTGAGCCTACAGTTGTTCCTGGGTGCCCTGGACCTGCCGTGGCGTTAGGAGGAGGCATCATTTGATTTTGTCGTTGTCCATTCTGCTGTGCCTTTAAAGTTTGCTGAAGCATTTGGTTTTGCTGCTGCAGCATCATCAATTGCATTAACTGGCTGCTATTCAGCTGAAATGGCTGCTGAAGGTTTGAAGGCATTTTGTACTGTTGTTGTTGCTGCTGCATCTGATTTTGCTGCTGCGTCTGATTTTGCAACGCAGTCATCTGTTGCATTTGATAATGCATCTGATTTTGCATTTGTACCGACGATTGCAGGCCGCCACCGCCCATATTTCCATACATCCCCGTGTCGTTAGGCATCTGAACCGCAGCAACTCCGTGACTTCCGTGATCTGTATATTCTGCCTTTGCAACCTTCATGGTCCGATCATAAATGAGGGAGGAATTGTTGGCTTCATCTGAAGGCCGCTGGTGTTGCATCCCGTGTAGATGCGATGGCACTTGTTGGTTGGAGGATCCCGTGATGGCATGGGAATTTTTCTCTTGGCTCATGGTGAGATAAAAATATGATGGGCACTGGAATAATGTCGCTCTGACGTAAGAATCTCTCTGTAGGATAGATGTCAAATAAATAGAATATGAAGTTCAAGGTGAGAAAGGAATACAGCAAGTAGGCCACCAAACATGACAGTAGATACAGTTGTAAGATATTAACGTCTCGTGGAGCTCTCATTAGAGGCCATCCCAAAAAAAGAGGCAATCTTCTACCCTTCTTCCTTATAGTTGTTCGCACTTTTCTGACCCGTTAAACTTTTCATATAGCAGGCCTAAACACCATTGAATTCTCAGCTTTCTTTTTCAACTTACCTCCAACAGGACTCGGCTGCCAAGATTTTGCTATTTGGAGATGAGGTTACGATCTATCAATCTAATTTAACGAGCATTTCTTAGAGAAGAAAGTATTAGATACATACCTACACTGATATTCATCAGATGCTCGGTCTTGATGTGCTTCTGGAAGGGCTGTCGATGACACGCATGCAGATGTCCATCTGCTCGCCTCTTTGTTTAATCCTGACGATAGTTCTGAACGTGGTCGATGATTTTTTATTGGTGACTCACCGCACCCCCATCAGCTGTTGCGGCAGCTTGTCGCCTAGATCACAAAATAATAAAGTACACTATACAGGCAACTTGGGAATTAGTATGCAGCGACGCATCACAACTGCAGAATGACGTCAAGAGATCCTGTCTCTCAGACACGAAAATGTATAGCTACATATCTTGGACATTTCTTCTAAAGAAGAGAGGCACCCCTCACAGTGTTCTCTAGCTAACATTTTTTATTTGAAAAGTATGCAGTCTTCGTTGATTGGCACTCTGAACAATACCACTTGCCTGGAGGAATGTCAGACAGCTTTATACAGTGAATATGATATGCGCTGGGGCAGCCATCACACAAAATCAAATCCCCTCCATCGTCGCAAATTTCACAGTAATCTGAGTGACCAGTCAGCTCCCATTGATTTTTCTTCTCAAGGTATCTCTCTCGCTCATCACCCCATTTGTACTGGGAATAATAGTGAATGAGGCATCTGCATGGTGTAGTACCAACTGATTTTGCTATTTTGTGCCAGTTTTTGTCGTGTTCATCAATTGCTTCATTTAATGCAATACGTTCATTTTGAGATAAAGGCGCTCCTTCTAGGAGTGCGTGGTGTATCATCGTCTCAGTTGTCTGCTGCTCATTTTGGAACTTTTGTTTCGCCTCAGACACTTTGTAATTTGATTGGTGAAGTGTCATCATTCCTTGTGCTTTCTGGTAGGGTTTCAATGAATTAATGTACTGATCTATACTTTCTCCTTGACTTGCTGCATTTTCTGCAAGGGACCTGCTCCAAATCTGATCATACTCAGCAAAGTCTCCTTTAATGGTGAATCTGTCTTGTGCATAATTTCCTTTTAGCGAGGAAGTTGCAGCTTCGTCTGTTTCTGTGCTAGTCTCCAAGTGTTGCTCCTTTATTGCGCGTTCTTTTTCCCATGTGTCCGTCGTCGGAAGGTCTGCTTTGGAGACTTGGAATTGCCTTCCAACACGTGACATGGTCCTCTCTACAATATTCCCCTCGCCTTGTTTCTTCTTCATTCTTTGACGTCGATTGCAACGGAGAGTGCTACTGCATGAGCTATGTCCATCGATGCCTATGCTACGCAGTTGTCTTGTATTTAGTGAGTTAGAAGCGGCTCGCTCGGTGGCAAGCCAAGGCGCAAGCACTTTGATGTAATAAGGTGATCCCTTCTTTTTCTTTGTCTTTGCTGAAAGCTTCAACGGTAGCGTGATTCTTACGAGAAGGCCACCGCTTACATTGCTCTTGTGAGATCCTAAGTCGTCACCTTGTGCATCAACTGACCTAGTAGAACTCGATATGCTTTGTATAGAACTGTTGGTGGAGGGCGGAGTTTTCTTCGCAATCTTGTTTCCAGTAAGAGCATCACCGGTCTCTATTTTTGATTTCTTTCCTTGTCTTGGGAGCTCAGCATAATGCTCTTTTCTTGGCCAACGAATGAGAAGTTGATCGCCGGCTGCTGCGTCAACAGGCACCTCTACAATACAAGACGGCTGGTACATATCTTGTGTATGCGACGAGTATTCCATGTCTCTCACAACTGTATCGTTCGGTCTAGTTATCAATCGGGCCGTAGACGTACTTGGTTCGTTGCGTATCGAAGAAAGACTTCTCTTCCGAGGCTTGCTGTTGGAGGAGGTGCCAGTGTTGTCCATAGATCCTTCGGGGCTTGGATCGTCGCCATCGCCGCCGCCAGTCTTATGAGCGGATACTATCAACGATGGAGACTTTACCATCATCCCATCGTCATCTTGATTCGTCGCGCTAAGCTGTTCTTTGTTGGAATGCGATGTCATTGTCGATCAAATCGACATACCATAAGTATTCACTTCCTGTTCACATATATCTAGATACTTCCTCTTTGGTGCTCTCGAGAGAGAGATGGAGCGAGAGGTATGAGAAGTTCCGGACAGGGGCGCGCGCAATTTTTCGGTGCACTGGCTATTTTTTAGGAGAGAAACAGAAACATTGAATATGATTATTTCAAGAATGGTTATCTGTGGTGTGTCATGCAATGGTGATGGTGAGTAGACAACTGTAACAAAACGTATTCTACTCTGCCCGTACCCATGGCGAACTAGTACTCATTGAAAACAAGAAATGTGGTGAAGCTTAGGCTTCGTCTCTGTCATGCTGTGTTCTACAAGAAACTCTTTGTCCTCATCCTCGCTCAGCATGCACACCATAAGTACAGAGAGTAAAGCATATGAGTAGTGAAATATGCTATTGGTGAAGAGTGTAAAAGCCAAGGGGTACCTTTCTGTAATGATATTGAAGTTGCAGCCAAGCTTCTTTGGCTTGCCTGACTTAGTTATATTGTTTGCTACTATATGATGATTTGTTGCCACCATCTTTGGACTACTATACACACACCAAAACACATGACATAACATAACATATGTCTACTTACCTTCAAAGATTGAAGCTTTTATTTAATTGAAAAAATCTCTTTCTCATTTTATATTACAATATACAATAGTGGGAGCATTGATTTTAACAAAATATTTAGCAGATGGTTACAGCTTACAGTACAGACCTACATGAGACTGGTGTGTGTAGGATTAGTACAAAAAACTCAAGTAAGTGGTAAGTAAAACATGGTACATTTATTCTGTATGTAACATAGCTAAGAAGCTGGGGCAATGGTTGCAAAATCAGAAGGAGGCTGCAACAAGAATTCTTCTGTAGTAGACACAGACACACCCCCATGATAGCAGCTGCTACTTCTTGCTCTTTGTCCTTCTTGGTCATTTTCATTAATAGTCCCAGACACCCAAAAGACCAGCAGCAATTTTACCGTTCATATCTAAGCTGTAGATTGTTTTCTGTCAAAACGTACCTTCTATATACTATGCAAAAATAACTTCAATGAGTGTAATTCTTTGAACCAGTTTCTCCTTTCCAAACAGATTGTTTAGGAAAGTCATGAAGTCAGTCAGAAAAATATTTTTTCAGCCCTGATTCTATGAAACTTTGTTTTTCTTGCATTATTTTCTACACTCTTATGGTAGCTCTAGCTCTAGTCAGTTACATATTTTTTACCTGATACTACTATCACATTGCTTCATTGAGAATTGATGTCACCATCAAAAAGAGTGTATTTTTATATCAGGACAAAGTCATCTTCGTCATCTGTGTCTTGTTCCTCACTCAACTCCTCATTTCCCACTGAAAAATCATCCAAACCATCATCAGCATCCACCAAATACTTCATAGCTGAGGTTACTCCATCTTCGTAATTTGGAGTCTTTTCTGCAACAGTAATTATCTCTGGCAATTGATTTGGACGGCAATGATTATTTGCTAGAGCATCAAGCAAAGATGCAAACTTGCAAAAGTCTGAATAATCCTGAAAATAAAACCCAAGGGCGCAACTAGTATCAAGGCCAGATAATGGTATTGCCCTCTCGTGATTGAAGTGAGATGTTGTTGCTGATAAATGAAGTGATTGGAGATATGTGTCAGTGATCTGGGCATCCCATTGGTATTTGGGGCCGTCACTACTATGGCCTGTTTCAATCAGAGTTTGAGTTCCTCGTGGTGCCATCTGAACAGTGTGTGGATCTAATCCATACCAACCGCCGCAGTCTTGTTCATGTCCCGGGTCAACCGCATCAGCACCATAGAACCAAAGGGCATGTCTTGGTGTCCCACCAAGCATTCCAACAGACTGAGGGAAAGACATCAATTTTGCAAGTGTGCTGCCGTACTTTGCGGAATCAATCTTCTGAATTCCAAGGCGTAGTGGAAGAAGCAAAAGGAGTGAGGTGTCCCATGTAATATCTTTTCGTGTGTTGGTACTCCCATTTCGAGCTGGTGATTGGCTGGCTGCATTATTTGCAAGTTGGGCGCGCAAAGGATCATCGATTTCATTCTTTTTTGGTGTGGAAAGAGGGTGTGAACTTTCTGGGACCTCCGTATGCAACTGTTTTTGGCTTGTGCATTTTGTCATTAGCTTCATTATTGCGTCCAAATAAATACATCCCTCCGTGGCAATGTGTACTCTAAACATATCACATACTGACGAATTGTGTTGTGATATACTTTCATCACCATCTTCAAGATGTTGTATTCTTTGTGGTACATGTAGTTGCTTCTTTGCCAATTCTTCCCTCCTCTCGCAATGAATTTCATTCAACTCTCTCAATACGTGGCATGCTGTAGTGGGGCCGTACCATTCTCCTGGCAGAACTCCAAGACCTAATCCTGCGGCCACCATTTGATGCAAAGAGTACCAATGGTTGTTTATTCCACCTTTCCCGTACTCCTCTGAACAATCCTCATCTCCAGCATTCACATCGAAATCAACGTGGCCGGGAAAGTCGGCAAACCATCTAGCAATCCGTTCCACTTCCCAAGGATCCTCCGCCTTTTTATTTCGTTTCCAACTCGGTAATCTATTGCTATTTGACAGTGTACCATGCACTGTCTCTGATGACGTTGGTGTGAAATGCCTCCTAACCGCCTGTGCAAACAACATCTGAGCGCTCCGTAGCATACATCCCCATCCAGCATCGGTTTTCATCCCCTCACCGTCCCCCGCCCCACTAAACCCTCCCCCATGCGTTAAGTTCCCCACGAAAGATTGCACCGGTGGGCGGTACGGCCGCAATGGCACCACGAGATCGTTGCGGTATGTAAACCAATAAAGCGATTTTTGGAATGAACGCATCGTTACGTGATCGGCGCGTAGAAATGAATAGCCAAGACAGTAAGCAGTGGTGATGCTGCTGCCAACATTATTGTTGTTTGGATTGTGATCGTGCTGTGCAGGATGATAGCTGCTAGAGATACCATCGTTGTCATCATCGGAATCGACATCGCTGTCATCTCGAGAATCGTCATGAAGAATTGCAGCAGTATTTTTGGGCCCATAGCTTAGATGAAGATTATCCAACTCGAGCATGCCCTCCGTCGTGGGACAGTGCTCAATTTCATCGCCGTGTGGTGGAGCCATTGTCTTATCGCCCCAGCCCCCCACCTTATTTCCTCTGGGTTCGTTCGGTTTCTCTTCTGGCCCAAAGCAAAGCAATCAAGGCAAGCAAGTAAGAGGCTCCTTCAAATTTTGAAGCAACCTTCGATCGAAGACACACATCTTAAAAGATGAGAACGCCACCATGCGCACATCAAAGCACATCAAGATCAAATCAAGAAGCCAGAAGTTGTTAGTTGTTTTCCTCTCCTGCTCCACAAACTGCTAACAACGAAAGAGCTTGCAGCAAGGAAGAGCTTACATTCAAGGAATGCCAACAGTTAACACCATAATATCCGCAATCATAGTGCTTTTTGCGGCCATAACAGATTTCGTTGCCTCATTCCAGATCACGACCACAATTTATAAACGCTCCTACAACAACATGCGGTGGGTACAGTCGTCAAGTGAAGAGGAAACTGATGCAACAAAACTGCAGCTACCAAACTTTTCACCTGTATCCTGGTTGCGACAAGAAGCTTGGGCATCCATGTCACACTATGAGAAGGAAACGTTTATGAAACACTGTGATGTGCACGACCACAACCGCTACTATGCAACTCCAGCTCGTTTCGTTCATGGTGATATTGACTTTGGCAATGGTGTAGATAGGGTTGTGCTTGGGCACGGTCCAAGGAGAGTACTCGTTCTTGCAGGAATTCACGGTAATGAGCCTTGTGGAGTAGAGGCTATCAAATTGATACTTCAGAAGAAAAAACTCTTTTCTGGTAATAATGTAAATGTCGAGTCAGAAGAGCTGTTGCAGGATGAAAAATGGACTGATGAACTTGAGATGCTCTTCGACAGCTTGACAATTGAGTTTATGGTGGGCAATCCAGCTGCTTTGAGCCAGAACAGGCGTTTCATTAAACGCAATCTTAATAGGTTATTTGACATCGATACATTATGTGATAGTGAGCTGGCAGATCAAGAAGGATATAGGTATGAGCTGCATCGTGCTCGTCTCATTACCGAAAGCATTCGACACGCTGATTTTGTGCTGGACATTCATTCCTGTTCTTCTGATGTGGGCTCGTTTGCATTGCCTTCGTCTTTGGATTTGAGCGAGTGTCTAGCTGAACATCTTCCAGTGAAGTACGTGGTAGAATCGCTTGTTCACGCGTGTCTAGATGGAGGAACGACGCTCGATGCAGCTCTGTGGTTTGATGTGCCAGGTGTTTGTGTCGAGTGCGGTCAGCACACGCATAAAGATGTTGGTAAGTGCCCAGATTCTGGGATAAATGGACAATCGCATCAACTCTCTCACTTGTTTTCGTTGCGGTGTACATTATAAAAGTGTCGCGTGCTGCAGCTGTTATATCTTCATTTCTTAGGTTACAAGTTTTGCGAGAGGACGGAGCGTTCGCTTCACCAAGCTCCACCAAGCCAATTACCATGATATGCACCAATGTAGAAAGAGTTTCAGCTGGCTTTGCATGGCTCAAGAAGTTTCCTGAATTTCACTTTGTAGCCGAGGAAGAAGCAGTATTCAGAGATGCCGAGCGTGGAGTTGTCAAGTGTCCTGTCGAAGGTGGGGCTTTCATTGTAATGCCTACCGCGCAACCAGTCATTGGAGAAGAGGCTCTATTTTGGGCGGCTGCCAAGTAGAATCTATTTTCCATCTATCCAATGGTATTGTACTATGTCGTTCTCGTCTCCTTCTCCACTGCGAAGCCAGGTCCATGGAAGAATCAATGACAACGTCTGCTCCTTTGTAGAACGTTTGTCAGACAGATGAGATTCTAATACACCTCCTAGCCACGAAGATTTTGATACCTTTCCGAACTCCTCTAATCCCATCGTCAGGTTTGCATTGCCTCTCGGTGGTTTTATCTTGACCACTGCATCTGGTTCAAGTAACTTAACGCGGAGGTTTCTAACCAGAGTCGCCACAGTTGCTTCCACCAGCTTCTCCACGATGGGTCCCATAATTCTATACGGTCGAATCTCTACCTCCCAATCTATTGCAAGACCTTGCGCAGCAGAAGAGAAAGACACGTTGCCAATGTGTGTATGGAGAAGAAATGGAAATGTTGTCCATCCTGGCCTATTAAGTTGATAATGAAATTCACATTTCTCCTCTGTTGTAGTGGTATCAACGATACTTTCTGTTATCAATGGTGGTATGCGTAAAAGATTTCGTCGTGCAGATCCACCTCCTTCTTCCATGATGTCACCGAAAGGAATGGGAGGTAGCAAAGGGAGTCCGCCACCATTTGCCCATACAAATTCTAGGCACTCTTTTCTTGCAAGGAATGGGTCAATGTCGCCATCAATGACTGTTTTCACATTGAGACGTCGAGGCAAAGTCAAGCATTCCTCCACAGTTGATGCTGCTGTTCCAACCGTCCACTGAGTTATGGCTTCATATAGACTATAAAATTTGGTGGTTTCAAATGATACACCCCAGTTCATTACAGTTGTTTGGTTTGTTTGTTCAAACGTTACATTGGCGCTGTGTGAGCCAGGAATGATTCCTGGGAAGAGAGGCCCAGCATCTGTGACTTTATAGCTGATCTTGACACTTGGTTGTTCTTCTTGATTCTCTTCAGCGTCGCTGATGTCGACACTTGAACTTGGTTGTTCCTCTTGATTCTTTTGAACATAATCGCCATGCAATCGTTCCTTCATCAAGGTCGGAAGGATTGTTCGCTCTTTAGGTGACTCTTCTGATGACACTATAAATATAGGCAATCCTCCTCCTTTCTTCCAATGATAATCCATCCATGCATCTCTGGCTTGTTCTGGAGTGGCATCTGGAAATCGTTTTTGTACGGATACAGAAATGTGGAATGGTTTGTAGCGAGGAGAAAATGACCATAGCTGTCCAAATCCACCGATTAGAAGTAGGTAGACGACAAATCTCGATGTCATCGTCGTCGGTATTGATAGCATAGCAATGGGATTGGTCTCTTTTGTTACTGCGTGTATTGTACACGCAAGGTCGAATGAGTTCTGTGTTGGGCAAGCGCCTAGGGATTGTGGTAGGTTAATCGATAGGGGCGACCATCAAGCGAAGCTAAGCGAGCGCGAAGTCGCCTTCACCGACGACACCGACCACTACCGACCACCGACACCCACATCCTATCCTTGTGATGGGAGGAGTGAAGGTCTTCCTCCCAACGACTTCGACGCAATTTAAGAGCGTGAACAACAAAGATTTCGTGACGGATAAGGTATTTCATGATTTACACAACAATGAGACGAACAATCCATCTACTCTTCCTCTACATCACAGCGGTGGTTGCTTTTTCGCCATCAGCATCTGACAAACATCAGCGGTGTAGTGCCCTCCAAGCGTCAAGTGTGCAAACAGTTCCAGTGACGCAACATGATGATGTGCAATGCAATGATGTGCAATGGATCATTCAGTGGAGAGGCGAAGGAGCAGAGGGCTACAGCTCAACATTACGTCAGTGGGAGTTCAGTTGTGCATTCAAGGCAGAAGTTGCTGAATATTGGAATGGTGATTCTACAATACGTGGTATGCCTATGAATGATTACGTAGATGGCATTCAATTTGACTTTCGAGATGCATTGACGTATCAAGGACCAATCTACCATCCAGACACTGTACAAAACCACACAGGAGAACCAATCCCCGAGTCACAAGTTGCAGCTTATGAATCCGGAATGCAGTACCTCACAGTGAATTTTCCTAGTGTAGAGGATGTTGTATACACAAAAGTTGCACTCAATCAGATACTACAGTATACAATACAGAGATGTTCTTTAGTAAGAAATGGGTTTTTATTGGTAGCTAATGGAAACAGTTATGAAGAATTGGCAATGAAAGCTTTAGATTACGGTTCTTTCAAAGACATCATGGAAGGAGGTTCGAATCAAGATGCAACGTGGTCAATCCGTCTACGACGATATGGTCCAGGAGATGAATCAGTCAGTGAAGACGGAAAGAAAAGATCAACTAAACAAGCTCGATATGGAAAAAACGTTCGGTCTCCCCTTACTGATGAACGAAATGCCATCTTTGCAATGAAGGATATGGTAGAATTGTTTCATGGCCGCGTAAATTTGTCGAAGCCAGAGTGCAAAATTTATTTATTCGATGGATTGAAGAGTGCAACGGATGATGGTAGTACAAAGTGCTTAGCAAGAGCAATTGCAAAAGGTCCAAAGGTATCCATTTACGCGCCCAAAACAAGAATTTGCGTTACAACAACACCTTTGTGTCCAATTGCAGCATTTACTCTTTCTAACGTCGCCCAACTACGCCCTCATTTTACGGTGTTAGATCCATTTGCTGGCTCTTGTGCGTCATTGCTAGCAGCAG
Source organism: Skeletonema menzelii (assembly GCA_036940005.1). NCBI lineage: Eukaryota > Bacillariophyta > Thalassiosirophyceae > Thalassiosirales > Thalassiosiraceae > Skeletonema > Skeletonema menzelii. Next base: position 62,252 of record JALLBH010000022.1, read on the forward strand.
CACATATTGCAACGAATTCGGCACGACCAACAAAGTCTCAAGGAGGCACTGTTTCAATAGAAGTTGCTCACAACGGATTGGTAAATAGGGATGATATTTTACGAGACTTTGAGACGCGCTCGCTTGATCCACCATTAGATGTTATACATGGCGACTGCATGATGTACGAGACACGAAAGCGAGCACGTCAAGCCATCGGCAACAATTCCTTTGACTGCATAATAACTGATCCGCCGTATGGAATAAGAGAAGCCATGATATCCGGAGACGACGATGGTAGCTCGTTAGCACCACTGACACAATTGTTCTACGTCATGGGACGAGATCGTGCGATGAATGAGCCTCTTCTGAAAGTAGGTGGGCGTTTAGTTGCCTTCATACCCGTGAGGAAGGGAGAAACACTCGAGGAATGTCTTCCAGAGTTACAAGCCAGAGAAGAAGCTGGCCTTGTAATAGAAGGTGAAGGAAGGGAACAAGTGTTGAACGACATTCTATCCAGGTGGCTTGTCTCATTTGTTTGCGTTTCATAAAGAAGTAACAGTACCGCTTCTGATATCAGTCTCGCTTCCCATCTTCGTGACAGCACGTAGCTATTCGTTGGCATTCTAGTTGGCTAATTGCCCCATCCACTTGTATCAAGAACTCTCTAACCGTGCTTGTTTGAAATAAATGATACCAGAATGCCCCTAATCCCATTCCCAGTACAGATCCTGCGTAAACCTGCAAATGAGAGTGATACTCCAAGTACACTCTCGAGTATGTGCAACCGGTTGCTAAGAACAATGCCAAAATGATTGTAAATGGAGTGTGCAAGAAATTCCACAGCTTGGCTAAGAGAATCCACCAACGTGATTCGTTCAATGTTGTCTCTTTTGTGCTCATGCCTCTATCGCGACGACGTGAAGGCAATTTGCTTCCAGCCCAAACTCCCCGTCGCTGCACAACATACATCATCAAAAAGGTACAGCAAAACCACGCAAAACAGCTATGATTGCTGGGCATTCCAAACTCCACATTCCCATCGTCATCATAGCGATCTGGACGAGGTTCTTGTATCACTCTCTTCAAAATTGCACTTATCATCGCTGAGAATAAACTCCCAATCAAGAGGTAGGCTGCAACCACATCTTTGTAGATGACTGTGGCGGTAGTCAATGCACACACGCCAAAAGGAGGAAGTAGAGATAGCAGAGCTAGGATTGGAGCGTGCACAGAGTCTTCAGCGGGATAGGTGATGTGCGTTAGCGTGAATGCTTTCCATTGTTGCTCCGCCATGGTATTGTTATGAATGTGTGTGACAATGGGCAATGAGCAATGAGCAATGAGGGAGAGGTGAGCAAGATATATATTGGATATGAGGTGAGAGCGAAGATAAATAGAGGAGGCGAGAGCAGAGGCGAAGAGGGAAGAGGAAAGAGGTGATGGCACAGTAACTGACGGCATAGATAATAGCAAACTTCCGACACTATACTTATCACAGATCCCTCACAGATCCTCCGCCGCCCATCGCCAGCCCATCGCCCAGCCATCTCCATCACGATCATTCTCCTCCGCAGATTGAGATATTGGAGCCTTGGATTGGAGATCACTGCATGCCGGCCCCCGCCGCTCAATAATTTTTCCAATCTCCATCCTCCATCACGATCTATCACCGCTCATTTTTTCAGTTCGTACAGAAAGGTTGGACAAATTCAAATACACTGCACTAACCATGTCATATAATCCGCTAATATTGCTTTCCTACGCGGCCATTGCCGGTCTGTGGGTCGGATGCCAAGTAGTTGAGATTCCTTATGTCGCGAATCTCATGCTCCTGGTAACATCCATCCTCTACGCCGCTTGTCACTGGAGTTTGACATTGCGAGAAGAACAGGCGTTGGCAAGGGGTGAAAGCCCTCCCAAAGAAAAAGATGACGATGGCAAAGACAAAGAGGGTGATGATGACGATGAGGAAGAAGAGGAGCGTCCTCAATACGAAACGCTCACTTCCAAGGATGCAATGCAATTCCCATTGCTCGGCTCTGCGTCTCTCTTCGGGCTTTACTGTGCATTCAAATTCTTTGACAAGGAGACAGTCAATCTCATCATTAGTGTATACTTCTCCCTTGTTGGAATTGCCGCCATAACAGCAACGCTTGGGCCCGCTTTGGAGTCTGTTGGGCCGAAATTTCTATCCAAAGAGATTAAAATGAAGCATTTCTTGCCGGAATCAATCGGGGGCAAATCACCTTGGGTTTTCAACGTTTCGGATATATTTGCTCTTATGGGGGGGGTCGCCTTCAATGTTGCTTACTTTCAATCAAAACATTGGACAATGAATAATGTCTTGGGAATTTGCTTCTGTCTGCAGGGAATCGAGCGCTTTAGTTTAGGAACTTACAAGATTGGTGCTATTTTGTTGGTTGGTCTTTTCTTTTATGATATTTTCTGGGTGTTTGGAACAGATGTCATGGTTACGGTCGCAAAGTCTCTCGATGGACCAATCAAAATTCTCTTTCCTAGATCCCTTACCCCTGATGCAACAACTGGCAAACTAGAAATGAGCCTTCTTGGACTTGGTGACATTGTCATTCCTGGCTTCTTCTTGGCTCTGCTGCTTAGATTTGACGCGCATAATGCCAACGTGGATTACTTCCCAACAAATGTTCACGCTTCATTTCCAAAGCCCTACTTCCATTCGGCATTAATTGGGTATGTACTTGGATTAGCAACCACATTGTATGTGATGATTGTGTTTGAAGCAGCACAGCCAGCGTTGCTGTATTTAGTGCCAGCTTGCCTTGGAAGTTCGCTATTGTGTGCGGTTGTGAGGGGAGAAATGAAGGCATTATTTGATTACTCTGAAGAGGAGGAAGAAGAGGAGGAGGAACAGAAAGATGAAGCTGACAAGAAGAAAGACTAGTACAAGCTAATTAATCAACTATTATTGTAATCCTGGCCTTCTTAACTTTTCTATGCCATCAAATTGGCACTGACAATCACAACCGCTAACTGGACATGATGTGTGCTTAGAAAACCAACCGACTAAATGATGTGCATGTCCCCCATGTTTGCATCGCATACACCATGTGAACCATTCCGCGAAAGGAATATTAGCTAAGCCTGACAAATCATCAGCCATTGCTTTCTTATCCATTGATGTAGCGTTTCTTGGGTATTGGTTTCGTTCACGTTGGAGTTCCATGTAAGGATTTAAGCAACCTAGTGATAACAGGCAAATGGAGCATCGAGGAAGGGGTTTCTTGCATTGAGGACAACACGTAAGTACAGGGTTCTGGCGTGACAACCAGGAGTTTGCTATACCCTCCTGTCGTCTCAACTTTGAAAGAGGGAGACTTGCATTGCAGTAGTTGCACCTTGCCCAAAGTTGTGGTGGAAAATTAGGTTGAGAGACGACTTGCTGTTTCTTTGCAGCAACACGTCTTCCACTAGGAGTATTGATTGCCCCACTCTTCAAGTTTCTGATGTGATCACATCTCGAACAATCGAACGCGGCTCGGCTGTGCCACATTTGCAGGTTATTCAACAGCGTTCTATAAGACTCCAACCATTCATGACAAACTTTTCTTTCTGTGCCCCATTCAGTTGGCAGAATAATGCGACTGCTTATCAGAGCTGCTGTTTGGACGTCAGCATGACAATCGACGTAAGACTGTAGAAGTGCAATGCCTCGTTTATCGAGTCCAGTAATCACGAGACCATCCAGATCGCCGTATTTCAGACACTTTCGCATTGATGCATCCAAGAATGAACGCAATTCTTTACGAGGTAAGAATTTACATGCAAATGCAACTCTATCTGCGAGTAGTATCCCTTCATTGTGGATAATGCAGTCAAAACCTTTCCCTATGCTTTGCAGAAAGAGCAGTATGGCACGGAGATAAACAGCTCCTGAAGATTGGTTTGCTGTGTTCTTCTCGGAAACATCAGGTCTTCGAAGTAAGCCTTCACATGCACTACTCCAAACATTTGAGGTCTTCATTGTTCCATCACTCTCCACCGTGACATTGAAACCCGCTACGCACATTGCAATCAAACTCAAGGTCTCTCTGTAGCTTTCGGTAGTTCGGCTGGCGTTGATTTCGGAGGCATCCTGATTGGTCCTTTCTTCAGACAGCGCCTTGACGTCTTCGGCGCCACGTTGCAAAGCTGCCACGCATTCGCCGAGATCGCCGTGCCACACAGCAAGAGCTGCCGAGCGTTCGAATGCTCCGCTCGACTCACATTGGTCAAGAAGATTCCTGAGAACTCCATACTTCTTGACCCAGCCACAAGTATTGATAGCTGCTTTTCTCGGCGGGCTATCGTAGATGTCGCAAAATAATGTGGCTGATTTTGAACCATTATCAGGTGAGCTGCCGTTGTCTGCTGTTTCGCGACTAGTCATGCGTAAGAGTTTCATTACTCCTGCATCGATCAGTCCTTTAGCTGGAAAAAAGTCATCAGAATTCTCCTCTCCCTTTTGTTCTACACTTAGGTTTTCAATCAGAGCGATCCATCGCCAAGAATGAAGCAGTTGTTCTAAATTGCGCAATGACTCACTAAAATCTTCATCAGATATTTCTGACCTCGCTTGACTCAATTGTATGCGTCGTTGGGCGAAGAGCTGTTCCTTTTCTTCTTCCAGTTTTATTACGTTGTTCTCAGCATCAGTTGAGTACCTAACATCGTGTAAGCATATAGCACGACGCATCATTCGCGAGGAGACATCTTCCTTAGCAAATGCCAAGCCACCTTCCATAGCCGACGGACCTTCTGTTGTCGAACCTACCCAAACCGTATCGCCGAGTCCATGAGCGATTCGACCGTCACGTTTTGAGATAGCTATTGGAGCAACTTGAGACTCAGGAATAATGCTTACTTCGCCTTGAGATGACACAGTTAAAATGCGGTGCGGATAGTATCCAACCTGTTTATTTGTTGTACATTGGCGTTCGGACGTAGGCTGAAACGTAAGACATTGTAATGTCAACTCTTTGTCCCCATTCCCAACGTAAGACACGTTCAAAGGGAGCGCTCGTGATCCAGGTGCCCTCGTGTAAAACGTTCGTATTGAATCGCCTACAGCAATAGCAAGCTCGCCGGGTCTTTCGTTCGACCATGCCACAGCAGAAATCCCGCCTCCATTTTGTGTGGGAGGAACACGGATCTCTCCTAATGTTGAATCCATCATTCTAGCGTCCCAAATCTTTACCGGTTCGCCAGCATTCCGTCCAAAAGTTGCAAATACAGTTTTTGTGGGACAGCAGTCATCGGGTACAATGCCTGAGATAGCATCAGTGTGAGCAAAGACTGAAATTGGGGCAGCGTTGGTACCTGACATTCTCAAATCGTATAATTGCACATTTCTCTTCTGACACCCGACCGCTAAGAGTTGACCATCCATGAGCCATGACAAAGATTCCACTCCACTATTATGTGCGAAGCGGTATACCGGACTTTTAATTGGAACTGCCCCCTTTCCAACAGCTGGTGGCGGAGATCCTCTCCCCCCAGCGGCTGCACTTTTACCTCGGACTGTTCCAGCTCCACTAACCGATGAGGATTGAGCTTCGATATCCCAAACTAAGCACCCAAAATCTCGATCACCTGCTCCAACAGATCCACCCATAGTTGTTGATCCTCCACTAGTAATTGTGCCAAGTGTGCTACCTGTGACACCACTCCGAGTTCCTACGCTAGACGAAGATCCAACTGGTAACCCCCTTGCAGATGCGGTTTTAGAAATATTTCTTGTACTAGGGATATTGGAAGAAGAAGAGGAAGAAGAGCTACTTCCAATCAAACCAATAGCAACTAATCCATTTTTGGAATTCCCGCCTGAAAAAGGAGGACGCCACGCTACGGAACTTGCTGGCCTTTGTTGTCGCGGTGCATAATGCGTCACTGTTGATGTCGGAAGCTCCATGTTTGATTCATCTGCGTTGCTATTGGTAGAATATGCGTGTATATTAGAAATGGAATGAATTGCTAGAGCACCCGAAGTCAAACCTGTAGCACATCGAATTGTTGGAGATGATGCTTTCGAAAAGTCAAGACATGTTGAGTTCACAGATCCTGGGATACCTCTTGAGACTAAAATCGTCTCATGCTCAAAAGGAGACCAAGAAGAAGGAGAATCTTGATGATTGTCTGCGGGCGAGTATGCTGAATATTTGATTTTCCTTATTTCTAATAGTGTAGGGCTGGGCTTCAATCTGGTTGATACCTTGCTCGCATCTTTATTGGCAGCTGCTGGATCATTTGCGTTAGATGTGCCCTCAGCACAATTGATGGCACCGTACAAATCTTTCGTGTGTGGGACAAACGCAGCCCTTGGTGGCACCCGTTGACGAGATGGTGCTGCGCTGCTGGATGACATCATACTGCTCCTTTGAACAGACTTGCATAGCACACGCTCTACTTAATTATCGTAAGAATCTGAGAGACAACTAAAATCTAAACATCGCTTCCCCCATAGCTTCTGATGCTTCTGTCCGAATTCGCTTTCTAAATATCCGATAGATACTCAAAGTGCTCGAAAATGGACTAATGATCCACCGGTAGGTAGACTTATGTGTAGGTAGAAGTCCAAGCTTCGTCTAAGCTTGAGCTTGATTTAAACTCTCAGCTTAGTCGAGCGA
>JALLBH010000023.1:0-72009 GCA_036940005.1 Skeletonema menzelii
CCTTTATGAAGATGAAGCCTCTTTACTCTGCTTTAGCTTTATTATCGACCTAATAATACTGCCCATTATTCTGATAGATGTCAACGAAGTTGGGAGCAAGTTGGGGCGAAACGGGCCAAGTTGGGGCGGAAACGGGCCAAGTTGGCACAGCACTCACAGCGCGCAGCGCACAGGCTCACAGGCACCGATGTCGTAGCATCACACAATGTATCGTAATAAGTAACGTCACCATAATAGGCGTAGGAGGTGTTTGATAGCTGCCTCTAGCGCATCAAAAGACCGCAAGTAGCAGGAGATTATCATGTCGTCCTTTTCTGTACTCAACGATGTTGATGAACAGACTTCAAAGACTGTATTGGGCTCGGATGGGGCTGCTAGATGGCAAGACTTTCGTAGCAGCAGCAAAATTAAAGCCTCGAAGAGTGTGGCACCTGCAATTCCATTGAAGAAGTTAGATAGAGCTCTGGGTACAAAAAGTATATCGGACGAACGAGCAACCGAAGCCAAAATAAGGAAAGATGCAGGAGATCGGGAACTTCACGCTGGCTACACAGAATTCCAGAGGAGAAATGATCATGAAGAAATTGCAGCACAAAAGAAGAGAAAACTTATTTTGGATAGGGTTCGTCCTGATGACAAGCCGTACTTTTTACCGGCGGAAACATTTGAAGGCTCAAAATTTGATTATGTGTTCACGACAAAATCTCGCGGAACGGGATACTATTGGGATGGTTGGGATTCAATGAAGAGAGAATTAGAGGGAGGAAATGATTCTAAAGAAGATGCAATTGATGCAGTTGTTCCTGGACAGGATGATATCAAAAGTAAACAAATCAATCAGGTCAACCCCAAACCCAAACTCAAGAAGAAGAAAAAAAGGAAACTGCAAGAAACAATTATTGAAAGCGACGAATGGAATCCACTGGAGCAGGTTGCTCAAGCCTTGCAAAGAAAACAAGCATCTCTTACTACCGCTGCTCCCACGCAGCAAAGGCGTGAAGTGTCAGTCAGCGATGCCGTTGCACTTGGGGCTGGCACTAGTCTAACTTCGACAGTCAATGAGGCATCTGCAAGGTCTGAGGCTTTACCTTCTGGGTGGGAATCAGCAAAAGACCCTAACAGTGGCAAGACCTATTATTTTTGCAGAACAACCGCAGAAAGAAGCTGGAAAAGACCTGTGTCTGTAGGTGTACTGCCAGCAGGTTGGAAAACTGCGAAAGATCCAAACAGCTCGAAAATTTATTATTACAATTCTGATGGAAGAACATCTTGGACAATCCCAACTGAATAGAAACAATTGTTTGCAGGGACACTAATTATAATAGACACACCGACTGGACATAAATACCTACATACATACTTATAATTATCTCAAAAAGCATCTAATGAAACCTGCTTTGCGGCACTTGATAGATATCATTCGAATGCATTTCTCTGTGATGTATATCCCGCTGATCTGCTATGAAACGCTGCTCATTTTGCAACATCTCCATCTCCCTGAGCCTCATCTCTCTTAGTCTCAAATCCCGCTGCTCCTTCTGGAACATCTTCGCCTTCGCTCTTTCAGAGAGTTCTTCCAACATTCTATCGTAGTCCTTGGAACAGATCCGCAGTTTATTATCGTCGAGTTTCTCTGCCAATTTACAGAGGACGCCCATTTCTTCACCATTTTCTTCGTGCAACTTCGAGTCAGATCCACAACGGCCACAAGTTGAGAAGCCACACTTGTTCCCAAAACCAAACTCGCCGTGTTCTGCCCTCTGTCTTCCGCACTTGGAGCAAATCTTGCGGAAGGTGAGGTTAAAAGGCAGCCCTCCAGTTTCGGCATAGAGAGCCTTCATTGGTGGATTTTCTTGTATGGAGCATCCCTTGGACGGTGCAGCTCGGTCATTGGCAGCATGAGCTATCGTTGGATCCCAGTGATGACTGAGAGTCGCTGTGTGAGATTGGTGAGGTAGCGCATGGTTTGTCAAGGGCATGTTACCTTCGACTCCTTCGGACCCCATTTCGTCAGCTTTGCGTTTCCTATCCACATCTGCACTCATTGATGTTGCAATGTTCGCCAAAAAACTCAAATTTCGTTCCTTCGACTTGACTGTATCATCGTCATTTGACATGCTAGACGACACCGCTTGGGCCAAGGAGGATGGAGGCCTCTCCTCTACAGAAACGACAGCCTTCAAGCTGCTGGAAGATGACCATTGATTGTCTTTGGCTCCTGTAGCCGTCGGCTGATTCGCACAATTTTCACATTTGCAAGAATGCCCGCATTTGGATCCATTAGCAAAGCACTCACAATACTTCTTGAGGCATTGAGACTTTCGGCATTTGCACCCCACACGATTCACCCCTTGAGGTTTCATCATTCTACCATACTGCGCCTGCGGCATTGATGGCATGATTACTGTATGAGGATGACCATGCGCATGAGATTGATAGCTCGGTCGGTGGTATGCGTCTTGGTAATAAGGTTCTCCAGGTTGGTAGAAACGTCCTTCGAGACTCTCCAGACGTGGCCGAGTTTCCCAAGAGCTCGCTTCAGTCAAAGAATTGGGAGATGTGCGATAGTAGCCGCTAAATTCGCCGGGCATTGGTGGCACAAATGCACTGACGAGATGCCCCCCTCGCGCTGGACGCTCATTGATCACTGGTCGAAGATCAACAGGGCCCGGAGCTGAAATTCCCATTGCACCATTCGATGAATCATGCTCCGAAGCATCCTCAGCGCCCTTTGACTTGTGGGATGATGCATCACCCATTGCTGGATTCTCTGCGGATTCGACTTGATCTTCTTGTTCCACAGGTGCTGATGATATATCCTGTTGGGACGCCTTCTCTTCACTCGATGTATGTTTTGGTAAGTTGTCGCCGGTATGACCAGGTGGTTTGCATGTAGCTTCAACATTACCAGCGTCCGCTGGCGTATCCTCGTTTGGCTTGGATTCCTCAGTGCTCAAGTTCTTCGAGGCAACGTCTCCGTCATCTTTGGAATTATTCACGCTGGAGACCTCAACTCTCGACTTCTTTGAGTCCTTGACTGCTTCGGGGTTGGTAGCACCTGCTACACTATCTTGAGAGGGAGAGATGCTCTCACTCTTAGCAAGTTGAGAAATCGGAGATGCTGAAAATCTCCGTGGACGATCCAATGACTTGAACTCATACTCATGTATCCTTGGGGGGGGACGCATAAAGGCGGATTGCATCCTAGAATCTGAACCAGGGGGATATTCAGCTGGGTTCCCGGCAACAAACACCCGTTGTGGTGGTGCCGAAAATGCTGTTACTGGAGGTGCCCCTACTACAGGATGAATCTCCCTCAAGATATCTGGAGAAAATTTGCTTTGAAATGCATTCCTATTTCGTTGCAATACCGCCTTCCTTGCTTTGGCAATGGCTCCTCCATCACCTAGCGCTGCTTCCACCGAGGTGTTTTTGCAGTCATCACAAATACATAGGCGAGGGTTGCAGACCAAACTAGCCGAAAAGCAGAAGCAGTAGAGCTTCAGACATTTCGTCTTGCGACAGGTGCACCCTTTGCCAGTATTCATGTTGGTGACACTAGCTCTTCCGCCAGACATCATTGGTCTCTCTCCATGATACATGGCGGCAGCTGGACGAACAGCATGTTCTCTTGGAATCTGCCCCTGTTGCTGCCGCTGTTGAGGAGGAAGAGGCGCTGATCCCATCGAAGGAGTTAGAGATGTCGGCCGATGAACCTCGATGGGAGCGGTCCTGGGTGATTGACGAGACGGGATGTGAGTTGCAGCCTCTGGATGATAAGATCCATGAGATGACACCAATGATTCAGGACGTGACATGAGCGAAGGATGATCGTGCGGATAAGTATGAGGCGATGCTTCGGTGCGATAGCTATCAAGAGATGTAGTACGATAGTACGGCGCATGAGCTGACATCGGGACAAAATGATGCTGAACAGGATAACCCAATTGTTGGTGTAGCTGACCCACTCTCGGTTGATTTTGATGAGAGGGATGCCATGAATGAGTAACTGACACATGGCGGCCTTCATTATCTACAGAATGCCACGTTGCAACCAAATCTCCTGACCTATCATGTGAACTAGCATTACCGACGTTGTTGCCGCTGCGAGCATAAAATTCGGGGGCGCTGGGAGGATCATCAGCACCATCGCCACCGCTGGGATGTTGCTGTTTAGTATCTAACATTTTATTTTGAGACGGCGGCTCTTCTTTCGCAGCAGCATCTTGAGCCGGAGATGCTCGCATCTGTGGATCCTCCGCCGGTACCATGGTTAGGTAGCTAACTCTCCGCTTCTATTTATCCATTACTCTTTAATCCATGATACTCCTAAATATTTCATGAAAGATTTTGTGGTGCATGCAACGTTGAAAGATTGCTTTTGACTTCAGTTGTGATTGTTGCTGTTGCATCTTTTAGTAGAAACATTTGAAATTCACTTTCGCATGTTTGAATTCAAAAAAAGTGGAGATGGATGTCTTTGTGTTCAAATTTTGACAGTTGCTAAAAATGTTATGGTAGGCGTGATTGAGTAAATATGTACATGGCGTGGGTCATGTTCTGAGCCCACGATACCTATGGAGGTCTGTGAATCGAATGGGCCCAATGGACTTTCGGGCTGTTTCGATTCACGCCACGACCGCCCCAGGCAGTGGCGATACGGCGGAAGACAAAACAAAAACGATCGCTTTACTTACTTATTACAATTGAGTGCTGAAGTGTTGAGGAACAGGGGCAAATGCAATAGTTAACCATCATGGTGAACGCCAAGAGAAAAAGAGGAAGAGCCTATATGCTGCGGAAGTGCCCAGCGACAGCTCTATGCTGCGTTGCAGTGGCGGCTTCTTCTGCTGCAGCATCACCACAATTTCTTGTAACACGTCGTGACGCTCGTCAAGCAGAGCAAGAGTATTATCGGCGCATTAGTGCTGCTGGGAGTGATAATGAAGCGACCGCTGGCGGAGGTATCTTTAGACCAAGACGAAGGGTCCAAATGTCACATAAGAAGGGGAAGCAGTACGAAAACTCAGCTGCCTCACTTTTACATCAGAAGGGCAATGAAGATGACGAAGAAAAAGGGAAGGGTTCTTTGACATACGTCTCGACTGGAGGGGATACTGCGACGGCGACAACAGAAAATCAATCGTCCTTGGAAACATCCACAATTAACAATCTCAAGAACCTCAGAGCCACTGACCTTCGATCGTTTCAAGATCTCAGGCTCGCTGGGGCAGACTTCATCCCTGAAGAGGAAGATCGTTATCGCTACATGGCATCCCTTCAAATGGAAGGGATCAACCCTGCAGGAGAACACTATGATTATCACGTCTGTGGTGGCATTCTTGTCGCACCAGACTTTGTACTCACTTCCGCGCATTGCGCTTATTATTCTCCTCCAAACTCTGATGAAATATACCAAGCCTTTAATGGAATCGAGGTTGGAAAAACTGATCTTAGTTATGAAGGGCTAGAATATGATGCTTATTCTTCAGAGACGTACAAGTTGTACTATGAGAATCTTATTGCCGAAAAGATGCATCTTCATCCCGACTACAATAAAGAGACCTATGAGCATGACATTATGCTTGTCAAAACATACGGCAAGAGCCGTTATCCCACCATCAGGATAAATTCACACGACGATGTCCCTCAAAGAAATGAAGATATCACTGCGTTGGGGTGGGGTGCGGTACACAAGGATTCTGTCCCCAAGTACTCCAATCAGCTCAAAGAGGCAGATCTGAATGTCATGACTAACAATCAGTGCAAGGCGTCAGCTGTCGATGTCACCAATCCAGAGACCGGAAAGATTGAATTGATGTCGTTAAGAGGTCACATCTCTGATGATATGATGTGTGCCAAGACTACCAATAGATATATTTGCCATGGCGACGCTGGTGGAGCTGCTATCCAACGAGCTGCTGCCCGTAAGGATGATGTAGCTTTAGGTGTGATATCTTGGGGTTACGGCTGCGTCAATGAGCAGTATCCTGCTGTCATGTCGCGCACCTCTACACATTTCAGTTGGATCAGGGATACAATTTGTGCTGAAAGTACTGCTCCGCCGGAGCAATATGACTGTCCCAAGATGGTGTCAATGAGCAGTTCAGCCAATACTCAATCCGTCACTCTAAAGATGAAACTGGACATGATGTCTGTAGAGACAGGATTTGTCATTAGGGTCCGCGATACTGCAGAAGTCATTGCGCAGCGTATACCAGGATATTACAAGGAAGACCATAATTTGGTCAAGCTGGAAGAGATGGAGCTTCCCATTGGCCAGTGTTATACTCTCACCATGTTAGATTCGTTCGGAGACGGGAATTGTTGTAACATGGGTGGAGGTAATAGTTACCTTTACAAGGGCACTGACACTAGCATGTACACCGGCGAATTGTTGGCGGAGATCAATGGAAACTTCGAGTTTTATAGCTCGGCAGATTTTTGCATTGATGGCCAAGCTTCTTATTCTTATTCAGATCCGGCGACGCCTCCTCCGACGCCTCCTCCAACCCCTTTTCCCGTCACACCAAGCCCCACCGATGTACCGACTGGACCCCAAGTCGTCGTTGGTAACGTAGGTTGGAACGGTCCCGTTTCAAACCCCGCGTTTGACTACTGCACAGAATTTTGCGTCTCGAACGCGAATGCTCTTCGATGCGGGGAATACACTTGCACTCCTGCTTCAGAAGCCGAAACAGATGAGGCTGCGGTACCCACGTCTCAGCCAGTGCCAGAAGAACCGATCCAAATAGGTGAAGTAAGCGATGAGCATTACTTGACTGTCCAATTTGAATTTGATGAACATCCGGAAGAGGTCAGTTGGGTCCTGTACGACCTGAAGCAGCATGAAGTCAAGCTTTTTGTCGATTTTGGAGTTTATCGTCAAGAATTGTTTGCTAATCAAAAGCTGAACATCTTGGTTGACGTTAACGGGCCTGACGCAGGCGAAACAGAGTATGCGTTCACTGTCTATGACAAGGAAAGCAATGGCTTGTGCTGTACTGCTGGCGAAGGCTCCTACAAAGTGTGGTTTGGGGATGAAGGTGACGGTCAGTTCCTGTTTGGAGATGATGCTTATGAATTCTCGAGTAGCTACGTTTTCACTCTCTTTGAGGGTGCCGAAGCTTCAATTGAAGCGAATGCTGCTGATACGGAAACTTCAGAGCCGACTCTTGCTCCGTCACCGCTTCCAACTACGCCATCGCCGACCCCTGAACCAAGCCCGGAGCCGACTACAAGCAAACCCACTCTCTCTCCTATAAGCAAGCCAACAAGTAGACCAACAACAAGCCCTACCAATCCTCCTACTGATATATGGGAAATCCGACGACCCGAAACCTCGGATGCAATCGGCCTGCGATGGAGTGATATAACTAACACACCTCCGGGAGAATTCAATGATGTCGGAGGTAATCAGCAGCAGTTTGCATTCGATTCCGATAGAGTAGCAAATAACAATGGCGCTACTCGTGTGAGCCAGATTGTTTTTGTTTTAATACCCACGCTGCTGCTCTCTGCCTCTCTCGTGCTGCATAGCTAGCAATGTAACAATAAATATTAGGAATTCGATTTGGTGATTTTATATTAATTGGCAACCAATGCAGATTCCATATCAGTAGCTTTCCGTGGCCATATGTTATCTTACCTCAGAGATAGAACGAGGCCTACTTCCGATCGTCAGTAGACAGGCAGATATGTTTATCGGAGCTTGCTAATTCAAGCAATGAATGTCAAAATGAAAATGGGACACTGCCATAATGGGGACATGTTTTTCAAAAATCCTAAAAGTGGGGCTGTTCTCGGTTCGCGTCGTCCGTCGTCGGTCATGAGAGATAGATCTTGCCAAAACCCCAACCCGCCTCGGTATGGTCCTATTCTCTGTCTCTGCTGTTGTTGTGCATCAGCCTCTCTTTACTTCACGCAATCACTTCCAAGAGCGTAACAACTAGTTGCAGCTCCAGTTGTCCAGAGAAGAAACCCAGTAGATAGGGTATCGCTGCAGTTTCAGTGCTCAGACCCAAAGCATATTCCATCGATCGGGTGGAGAACCAGCAACTGTAGACTACATCATTGTAATTTGGAACATTAAACAACCATGGATCAAAAGGATTCTAGTAGGCGCTCTTCAAAAGAGGAGAAAGGATCTTCATCGTCAAGAGAAAATACGAGTGGTAATGAACGTGATGGTACATATATAGCAGACAAATACGCTTCTCAAATTCTAGAATCACAAGGTCGGCTGGACAAGTATACTGCCGAGAATGATCACCTCTTGGATGAAGTGAGCAATCTGCGCCTGCAGATCAGGGAAATGAAAAATGATCGATCCGAGTTGGTCCGGGCACATCATGAGAGCATGTCTCTCCTTGCTCAAGTTTCTGAGGAGAAGTTAGTAGAATTCAAATCAAAGTCGGAACAAGAAGCATTAGAGTCGAAGTCTGCACAAGAGGAGGCATTAAGAACAGTGTTGGAGATGATGGAGAAAGACTGCGAAGACCGAGTTGCTGAATTAGACGCAGAATTGGCCCGCGTTGAAGCTGAAAGAGAGCGTGCTCTTCAGCTGCAATTAGAGGCAGCCTCCAAGGCAGCAGAGGAAAGTGCGAGGAAACAAGAAGTAGAAGAGGCGGCTCGTCTTGCGGTCGAGAAGCTTGTACAAGAACGTCAAGCAAAAAGTCAAGAAATTGGGCATTTAACGGAGAGAGAGGAGCAACTGAAACATGAGTTGGAAATGACAAAGAAACTTGCTGAAATGGGGAAAAACGCTGCCATTCAGTCGGCAGAAGCTATTGCAGACATAGATGAATCGGCACAATCTCCTACGACTCCGTTAGTTGAATCAAAAAGGCCACCCGTTGTGAGTCGTCGAGGTATTCAAACATATCAAGAGTCGCCTTTTCTCGACGACCCTATAAATGAAATGACTTACGGGAGAAGGATTGCCCTGAAGCTACAAAACTATTCCTGCTATCAACCCAGAGGGACACATTGGGATTTCAATGGATTGGGATTGCAAAGCGCTTGGGCGCATTTTGAGCATTCAGTTTTGCCTCGGTACATATCGAAGTCTGTATCGAGTCTTAAAAAAGGTAACAAAAGCCGTGGAGGTTTGAGTGCAGATTCAGACGATAATGATGATGACTGGCTGTACAGCCCGGGCAAAAACAAAGGTTCGAAAGGAAGGAAAGGTGATTTGCAAAGAGCCGAGCCAGGCGAATCAGAATCGCCCACTAAATTGTATTCTCCTATTTTCACGCCATTGTCACAATTGGGTGACTTTGGACTGGGGGTTGGCTTGTATTTTTCTTCCTTGAGGGCAATCGCACTGATTTCACTCATTGCTGGACTGATCAATCTGCCTAATATACTGTATTTCGCAAGTGATGTCTACTCAGCTAGCCAGCCTGATGTTAACTTTCTCTTAAAAGGCAGCGCAATTTGCACGGAACAAGTGTGGGTGCCTTGCCCAACTTGCCCCATTGACAAATACGAAAACTCACGTGATCGCATTGGAGGAACTACTACGGTGACCCAAGATGGGGAGCTCCAACCGTTGATTTTCGCAATGAAGAATACATGCGATGGCGCCACTATGAATGTTGGGATTGTGAATCTTGCCAGTTTGGGCTTCATCATTATAGCAACCATTGCTCTTTCGGTGTATCAAAAGCGAAAAGTTGTTGAATTTGATGAGCAGGAGCAGACGGCACAAGATTACTCCATTGAAATATGTAACCCACCTAAGGATGCAACTGAACCAGAAGAATGGAAGAAATTCTTTGAAACTCGATTTGGAGTTCACACTACATGTTGTACGGTCACAATAGACAATGACTTGCTTGTGCAAGCATTGGCGGAGCGAAGAGAGGTGCTCCATCAAATAGAAGAGAAAATAAAAGAGGGGGCTGTTGCGAATACTTTGTCTTTGTCGGAATACGCAGCAAAAGTGGAGCATCGTCGTGGACTGATTGGCAATATCAAGTCTAGAATCTCGCCCGGTATCCCCGAACTTGTTGACCGGCTCACAGTACTCAATCAAAAAATTCAAGGTCTGGCACAGCAGCATTATCGCGCTACAAAAGTGTTTTGCACATTTGAGACGGAGAGCATGCAGAGAGAGATCATTAAAGAGATGAAAGTTGGTCCTATGACTGCGCGTATGAACAGTGTCCATGCTATCAACCCAAATTTGCTGTTCCGCGGCGAAATCGTTCTTGACGTTCGTGAGGCCGAAGAACCAAGCACAATTCGGTGGATGGACTTAGACGTGAGTTGGAGCAGCAAGATAAAGCAGCTATCCGTGACAACACTGATAAGCCTAGCGTTCGTCGCTGCTGTTGCTGTTGTCGTCGCGTTAGTTCGTGCGCAAGGAGCTGCATATGCTGCTCTTGCTATCTCAATTGCAAACGCAATATTTCCAATGGTGGCCAAAATTCTCACCAATGTTGAGGCGCATGCGTCAGAGACAGGGAAGCAATGTTCGCTGTTTGTAAAGATTGCAATCTTCCGTTGGGTCGTTACAGCAATTGTCATCACAATCATCACGCCGTTCATGTCCACTTTAACCAAGGGACCAGATCACTTGCTTCAATCTATTTGGCTCATTTTCTTCACAGATCTTGTGATATCGAATGTACTCCAAATAAGTGACCCTGTTGGCAACTTCAAACGTCACTACCTTGCCCCAAGGGCAAAAAGTCAAGAGCGGATGAACCTGCTGATGAGCGGTACAGAGTACACCATTGCTGAAAGGTTTACAAACATGACCAAACAGCTATTCCTCGCGTTCTACTACTGCGCGATTTATCCGAGCATATTTTTCATTTGCGCAGTCACCCTCTTCGTAAACTACTATGTGGATAAATTCAGTATCATGCGATCGTGGAAGCCAGCGCCTATGTTAGGTGCCTCAATTGCAAAGTTCAGTCGGATATATTTTATGACTACATCTGTTGCTGCACTGGCTCTTGTGTCATCTTATATGTTCTCAGGGTTTCCTTATGACAATTTGTGTGCAGACAACACATCTCATTCTGCTTATTATGGGAATTGGCAAGTCACAGATGGAAATGGTCAAACATCGAGTGCTGTAGTTGAGCCAAACCAGCGCTCGTATCACTTCTGCAACCAATACATTGGACCAGGGCAAAACTTTGTTTATCCTGTGTCCCCTAATGCCCAACCTTCTGGGTCAAAATGGATGACGAGTTCCCAAGAACAGCTAGTTGGCATTTATGGCATCGTCAGTGCTGTCATTTTAGGTTTAGTTGGCTCAGTCTTTGCCTACCGCATCTTTAGATTGTTCCAGAAGCTGTTCAGCGCATCTTACAAGCCCGCCGGCAGTGATCAGGGAATGAATTTCAGTGAGGTAAAAACAATATCATCGTACATTCCACAAGTCAAAAGTGAGCAATTTACATACCCGCTTTTAGCAGTTAATGTTGACTATGTGGGTGAGAGCATTTTTGACTGGAGTGATCCAGCACGATCCCATTCGTACTACGATTTGACGCGAGATGTTGAGCAGCTGCTAAAAGGTGACGAAAACGAAGAAATATGTTACAGAGCGTTCGGACAAATTCGTCACTGGCCGCCGAATGGACCTGATGCTGTTGAAGTTGGAGAGAAGCCACGACAAAGGTCGTCTCTTCGGAGAAGTAAAGAGTCTGCGTACAAACGAAATGTTTCATGGTCATCAAAAGTCACTTGCAAAACTTACAGCAAAGACGTTCCGATGACGTACGAATCTTTCAATGCTAATGCATCAACAAACCAAGGGATGAACTTCGACGGCCATGCTGCACCAATATTCGATCCACATACTCAGAATGAAGCTCGAGGATTTGGGAAGCAAAATAAAGGGGAGGAGGCTCCTCCTCAGGCTTCTCCACGTCAACATTTTGATCAGTATCAAAACTCTGGAGTTGACCAGGCTAATCAACAACCCGATATATTCTATGGAGATTCACAAAATCAGTACGCTGGGCATGACCAGCCAAGTGAAAACTCATTGCAGACTGGTGGGAGCAGCACTTCTTCAAGCCGAAACTCTACCGAGGGAAGCGATAGTGGCTACAGTGAAGAGGACTACGGAGGTTCATTCTCAGAAGAATCGCAAACAACGGCTTCTGAAGGTTCACGTAACATAACATGATGAACGGATAATTAAATTAATTGTGTAGACCAACTTAATTTTTCAGTATTTCAGTACTCTCTCAACGATCTTGCTACAGCTTCTGCCACCATTTCCCCCTCGGTACGAAAAGTGCGACCCTCTGTGACTTCATGTCTCGTCAGCCAATTTCGACAATGATTTGATGTGGCCCAACACAGTGCAGCAACACAAAACACACTCGACAGACGGAAAGTAAGAATTGCAAGACGGTGCAGAAGCCACCATATTGTTTTTCCAATCCATGAATCAAGGCCTGTAAAGAAAAACCAACTGAAGATGGGAATCCATAATTCTGGTCGAGGAAATAGTCGCAACTGCTCAAGGGAATGAAATTCGAGGCGATCAATACGTTCCATCAGCGTAAAGTGTTCCAACTGTCCTCCAAGACCTGCAGATGCATTTCCTCCGTATGGTGCTCCATTTGAGCAGCTGAACGCTCTACAAGAAGTTTTTGCTCTCATGCACGCCCAGCAGAAGTCTGAGTGGCATTTCCCGCACCTTACATGATTGCAGCCTCCATTCTTTTCTATAGGGGTAGAACATACGGGACAATTTCTTGTGTGAACATTTTTCCAATGTTGAGTGGCAATCTCTGATTCATCATTTTTGGATGATTTTTTGACGATGTCAATTTCTGATGAAGCAAGGTTGAATTCTATTTCACAGCAAGGGCAGGTCACGGTTATCGGTCTCATTATTTGCTTTCTTGCTATTCTCACAAGTGTCAGATTGAGCAGGTGAGGGAATATTGGCAACCCTATTGCAGGGAGTATAGTCATGAAAACTTGACGTAGCTCTGAGCCTTGTACAGCTGAGCCACAACGATACAGATAATAGAACGCAAACGCAAACAGCACAATTTTGACTGTTCCTTTTTCTGCTAGTCTCACAAAGATTTGTGCATTTGACTCTCGTTCATCATTTATAGGTCCTAGACATTCTCCAGTAACAAAACCTCCTCCCGTATTTTTTAGTGAACTTGCATCGGCTGTCATTGTATCCTCGGTATTGTTGAGTTTCTGACAATTAGGACATGGTCTGTAGTCATCCCATTTTCGTAGCAATTCATTTAATGCTTTCGTTTGCCACTTCTCCAATAGTTCAACTGCAGTAATTATGTTCTCATCATCTTGGTGAATTGTTTTCATTTGACGCTTTGAATTAAACATTTTCTTCTGCTTCTGTGTAGAGGCGAATTCATTTTGAGCCAATGATAATGCAACAAGGGCGTCATCCTCCCTGAGCAACCTAGGACAACACGGGCACTTTAGAGGCCCAGAATGTGAAGGATCTGACAGAAGGCTTTTTGAATACGAACGAAGGCATTCTTTGCACACTGAGTGGTTGCACGACTTAGTACGATACCAACCATCATCAGTACCATCATTGGTTGGGACATCCATGCAGACAGGACACACTGACGGATGGTGTTTCTTCTTGGTATGTTTTTGTAAAGAAATTTTGAAACACCGCCAAACATCTGACATGACAAAAGTGTCGGGGCCGGTGCTGCGGGCTGCACATGTCTTCCATGTTTCACTGCCTGCTGTTTTCGATGCCGCTAATAGGAGTGCTTCGTATTCCTCTTGCGAAGCATGTTTCTTTTTTTGAGCTTCCATATCTGCCGTTAGATCCTTTGTGTCTCAACATTCCCTCTTGGGCTGTTGCCGCAGTTCTGCCGGCGCTATTATTGATTGCTTATCTGAAATCTGAATCCAGCTGCCAAGTTGATCATCTTTCAGCAACTCAATAATAACCAGCTCACTCAAATAATAACAACCATGTCGACATCAACCCTGATAACGGATACTCCTCTCTTCGCTTTTTCCTCTTCCTACCTTTTAGCCAA
This sequence comes from Skeletonema menzelii, assembly GCA_036940005.1. Lineage (NCBI taxonomy): Eukaryota > Bacillariophyta > Thalassiosirophyceae > Thalassiosirales > Thalassiosiraceae > Skeletonema > Skeletonema menzelii. The sequence goes on from JALLBH010000023.1 coordinate 14,025, forward strand.
GCGTTTATGATGTTGACGAGATATTACACGCCGCACGTGCTCTGATTATTATTGAATACAATATAAGGAAAGAGAAATCATAACGTTAGGCTGTTCTTCATGTTTTTGAAAACATCTGTGAGTAGTTCGTCATTTAGAAGAGCGGACACGATGGGCCAGTTTGGGTATTAGGCTGTAAACGATGAACAAGAAGTCATCGACTGCCCGACATCATCTATCGAACATCGATCAAAAAAATGAAGCGGCAGCAACAACACCCAACCGATCTCGTGTAAGCTCCAGAAAAGCATGGCTAGTCGGTCGTTATCGTGAATATCGTAATGCCCAAATCAGGTTGGTAAAGGAGCAAAAGAAGCTGGTTTGCTTAATATCGCAGGGCTGCCATAATAGAACACAAGAAACAAACCAATCAGTAGCTTTGAGATGGTTCGATGCAAAACAAATACCATACACAATAGTTGATGGAATGGATCCTAATCAACGTCAACGCAGAAATGAGTTGTTCGACATCAGCGGACTTAGAGGCAACTATCCACAATTTTTCTTTGAATATCAGAATGGAACAATAAAATATTTGGGCAATTTTAGCACACTCGAAAGGCTGAATGAATCTAGCCACTTGCCATCGGAAGTGCTGTCACGCCATGTCGAAATAGAAACGTTCGACAAGGTATTTGGGAGTGTAGTTAATTCGTTTATATAGATAGATTACGTTTCAACCTGTGGCTCTCTTAATACTCGATGCCGGGGAATTTGTTCGTGATCCTCTCAATTGCCAGCTTAAACAGTTTCTCCCTTGCACTTAAATACGTGTTAATTAGGGCATCGTCCTTTGTTTCTGCAGCACCTGCTTTTGTTTCATACAACGCTTCATCAATTGTCGATGCAATAAATGATTGTACATCCAGTTCATTCCTATCGGACAGTGGTTTTGCAAGGATTCCTAAACCGGTACCCTTTTCTATAGTAGAAAATATTTCTAGCTCTTCTGGTGTGGCCAGATTATATCTCAATGTTGCTTTGGAACCAGCATCAACGGATCCATCAGCATAAACAATCAAATTGAATGGCTGCTGTCCCATCATTCTGACTGCAATAGTTTCGGTGTTGCAAGGATTTTTGTCTGACACAAAGCCGTAATCCACCAAAGTATCTAGATTGCTTAGGTTTCCATAACTGATGAATACTTCACTTCCTTTCGCATACTTCTTTCCGGACTGGAGTTGTAAGATATCTCCTGGACCTGCAAACCCCTTGTCTTCTTCGATACGTGCTCGGGTTTGGATGGAACAATCGTGATTTATCATGTCGAGAAATGGTGTCATCGCGTACCTTCCATCACCTAGAAAGTTTGCCCTTGAATCAACACAAGCCAGTGCCCATTGGTCTAAATCTTTCCTTTCATCATTCATCAACCTTCTTTCCAACTGTCCACTATCCGCAACCCTCTCTAACCGTTTTGACTCCCAGAATCGAGGCAGATTAGCCAAGTATGAATTGTCTCCGTCGAGTATCGGCAAAACATCAATGTAGGGTTTAAATTCCGACTTTGATTCAAGATTGCGCTCATAGGCAAGTCGTTCTGCAAGACCATCCAAGCTGTCAGATGTAATACACGCACTAATGGGAACTTGCAAGATGTTGGATGTGTTATCTAAATCTACCTTAGCGGTAGTATAGCGGCTGCCATCCGAGCGTTCATTCAGGTCGAGCGGTGTCTCTATTCCTTTTGAAGCAGTCCAAGCAAGGAATTGGGTAGTGCTTTTAGTGAGTGCAACCATCGTAGAATGAGCGAGTATGGAATGGAAATAGAGATTTGAGAAGTGGAAATTATGCTCAGTAGATAGATATTGTAGATGAGAGTTAGTTGCAGTTAGAGAGATGGAATGAAAACAAGCAACCTCTGCCTGCTTCTTGGCCAATGATGTACCGCGCTCATTGCGATGAGTCAATGCATATGAAAGACGTAAACCAGCAGGGGCCTTGGTTGATGGTTAACCAGAAATAATGATCACAACCACGCCACATCTGTTATGCTTTGTACTTTTTCTATTACATAATTAATTATATTATGCCACAAAAGGAGAATGCTTATTTCATCTTGTCAGCATTGGAGTTGGGTCCAACTCTCTTTCCTCCCATTCCAGTGACAACATTGACATATCGCCTGTTGTATTGCATTCTCTTCTTCGCCCTTCCTCTGGGTTGCTTCTTCTTTTCTTGGGCTTCAACCTTGGGGGTCTGACCCTTTACTTTACCGGCACGAGCGAGCGATCCGTGAACTTTTCCCATCTTGATGTATTAGCGAATATAAAATCTATAAAAGGGAAGAGATGACGAAGAAGAATGATGTTAGTTCAATGAAAATAAAAGACATGATAATATTAAAGCTGCCTCTTTTACGCGGTACAACAATTCATATTCATCTCCAATGCATTCCTCAAATTACAAGACTAGAAATCCCCTGATAATTCAGTCGCGGTATTGAGGATTATATGAACAGAAGGGCCTGAGTCCGTCAACTCCAAGCCAGAGAGGCACGGCTAAGGCATGGCCATATACATCGGCCGATTTCCACCACCAGACCAACTCAGCACACTGCAGAGAGTATCTGTCCAAATAAACTACGCCAAGGGCCTACCAAATGTTATCGTTGTTGCTTGCACCTAGCGCATGTACAGAGGATAAATAAGTCGCCGACGCAGCAGCCAGTAGCCACCTTCACCATGGTACGCACCTAAACAGACGATTTGTTGAGGTGAGATAGTCGGAAGCGGTGAGGTGCATGAGAAGGAATTGGTATGGAAATTCAAGTAACGGGTAACCACCTACTTATCTACGGACAAGTCTGGGTCAGTCCCTTCTCGGACCGGACAGGAGATAGAGTAGGTGGACATCAAACAAAGATTCCAGATGAGATTCCGTTTCTGTCTCTTTGCATTGTGCTGTGAAGAAATACGAAATACAACGATAAGTAGGGCCTCTCTCTCCCTTTGGTAATAAAACAACGCATTGGCATCTCCAAGCGATGTGGTAGCTGTGGTCGTCGAGGACAACCACTGACGTTTATGTAAGCGGGAAAGATGTTTTTGCTCCCAGCATTGGGCGCGTGGATCACAGATGGATTGGTGTTGTACGTTTACTTTTCAAACAAAGGAGGTACCAATCCAGGCCACCCTACGCAACTTGCGCTGGGTGACAATCATAATTTGAATGTCAGCGTTATTGCTTGCGGCCATGGATCGCGTTGTTCACAGGGGTTCGCCCTGGATGGTGTGCTGGACGAGCAGAGTCTTGATACTGCGGACGAAAAAATAAGGCATGAAAGCATTCTGCAAAAATATGACATTTTTCCTGCGGAAGATTCCACTACGCCGAAGAATGACAACGATGAGTCGCACGCGAACAACCGAAAAGTGGGGATATCGGCAGAAACAATCGAATCTGAAACGGGCTATCTTGCCGTCCTAGCAATAATACGCTTGTTACTGCTCACGTTTCCGCTATCCTATGCGGCATACTATGGTACAAAAGTTCCTTGCGTGATAGCTCAATATTTATTTCATGGGATCACCGCAATGGTAGTTGTTAGCCACATGATGGCAGTGATGATTGTCAACCCAATGAGTGTAGACAATATGCCTGGAGATGATGTGACGTTGGATCCACCAATGATATTGGGAGCAATTGATGATACGAGTTCAAAGAATAGTGGTAATGCTTGGACACTTCTGTCTCTATCACTTGTTTCGATTTTACTGCACTTTTTGATTGTCCTTCATGTCCGATCCTCTGGACCAACGTCTGCGTATGAAGAGCAAATGACAAGGAAAAGAAAGAAAATAGCTTACGGTATGAATGGCACTAGGATGATGCCCGGGTTTCATGGGAAGGGCACGCTGGGTAAGCCACTTATGAATGGACAAGGCAGTGATAGTGATGACGAAGAAGAGGGTCTTGAAAACGGAACTCTTTCGCCACTTCTCTTGCCAGAAGGGATCAACACCCCAGGAAGAGAAAAATCAATCAAAGAACGGCTCATGTGTCTTCCTGACCAATATGAAGCATTTGTCAGCGAGGCCCAACTGCGCTTAGACAATGCAAGGCGGGTGTGGAGCCATCGTTTGGAAATGATGACGTCAAACCACAACAATAGTGCCAATAACTCAGCACATGATGAAAATAATGGCGACGGGATATCTGACTCTCCAGGGAGAAATCTGGAGACGCTTATTCACAATGCCGCAACGAATGCCACTAAATTGGTGCCGTTGAGGCCTGATCCATTCAGGGTTTTACTGCAACTATTTGCTTACGAAGATGTGTGGACAAATGATCGCCTAGACTTTGCTTTTGCAACTGAGAACCTCGATGCAACAAATCAATCCTCTAATACACGCAGTACAGAAGGAAGTACGGCGCTTGCTTTTTATGCGCCCCAATTACTCTCGTTTCTTTTGCACGGCGCATATTTAGACATATCAGCAAAATTAGAAGCTTGGATACTGAAAAAATGCAGTCAAGATTTGCACTTTGCCCATCGATGTTTTTGGTTTTTAAGAGCATGGTGCTTAGGTAACTCTTCAAAGGAAAACAAACCAAGATTATCACGCAATGTTAGCGTCTCGAGTCTTAGTGGAGATGATGTTGATTTTATATCGTTAGAACCGTTGGGTTCAAAGGCGCAATCGTTAAAGAAGCTCCGTGGGGTGGAGCCTAATTTATATTTGTCTTATTCCGAGAGGCAAGGGGCCCAGGGAGGTAATGACTATCTTCCTCCTACTTTGCATGGGATAGACCCTCCGGAAGAATTATCATCATCTAAGTTTTCTCCCGATGAGAGGGTCTTGATTGAACAACTTCTTCGCAGAATAATTGAATGTGGGTCTCGGCCTGCTTATGTTTGTCAATACGGTTCCATTGATGGGACGGTAGGAGAAGATTCTAATCCGGAGCACGATGACATCGCGAGAGTCTTCTCGCCTTCATCCCTTGCAACGTCAGTGGAACAGGGCTTGGTTCCTGTCGATCCGAGAACAGGTTGGCACAGCAAAGCTCATCTCGATGCCATTGCATCTCCGCGTAAATATGGTTTTCTACCTTTGCATCATTCGAGTGATTCCTATCAAAAACAAATGCAAACAAAAGATGCTAGGTCTTTGTTTTTTGCTGCTCCATTATTTCTGGATGCCATGCTTTCTATTGCCGATGATTTGATGGAGTCGCCACGCTCTAATCGTACTGTTGATCTACGACAAAGACTTCGGGCGTTGGAGGTGGAACTTTTGCCATCAAATGTAGTATACTTACCAATTCGGAATATGCAACACCGTGTGTGGAGAATTGTTGCAGATGAATCGATAGCGCTTTCTACTAACGAACGAGTACCTTGCATTGTGGCACTAGAGGTAATTGACTACGTGTCATCGGCTGCAGATGGACAAGGCAGTTTATCCAGTGATCGCGCTATAACTTCAGCTTGGGTGGAAACACCTCGCGAGCCTAAAAGACACAGTACGCTCATTGACAAAGTTGCGAATTTTACACAAGAGCGGTTGAGGCGGTTTGAGGGCACAATTGATCATTTGAGTAATCATGGGAACGGGAAGACAAATTTAGAGCGACGGCTGAGCGAGTATTTGGGGACAACAGGAGCAAGAACTAATTCTGGTCCGTTGTATACACCAATTGATGCGAGTGACGATTCGTCGCAAGAGTGCGACGAAGAAACACCTGTTGTGGCCAAATTGGAGCACAAAGATTCCAACGGGTTTGAGATGTGTAATCCGTCGCCACCTCTTGGTAGCCCTCGGTCAAACATTGACGACGAAGACGGGAGGTCGAGTCCAACATCTCAATTTCCTGTCTCAAATTTGCACTGCGAAGATCCTCCGCTAACACCGCAGAGACCCGTTCAACAGCAGGCGGATGAGATTGAGTCTCCGATGGGACAATGGTCGACGCCCAGAACTGCGCAAAAAAGGCAGCTCAAATTTAGGAAACGGAATACAAGTTCAATGGCAAACAGCATCGTTGAAGAAGAGGGAGAAATCAATGGATCTCCTCAAGCTAAACAGCGAAATAAGGTAGTTCCACCTTCCTCTGAAAACATGTCATGCAGTGCAGATGACGGATCTACAAGAGCCGTAAGTCCCGTGTCGAACGAAACTGAAATCGATCGTGCTGTCTTGAAAAGTACAGCTCCTGCAGTTGTATTCAAGGAAGATTGGAAAGCAAAAACTGAGCGTTTGCGAAGGAGTTCAATCTACGGGTCTCATTCTGGGTGGAGGTTGCTGCCCATTTTAATCAAATCCAATGATGACCTTCGACAAGAACAGGTAAAAAGTCACTTATTTGTTGGTTATTTATTTGAGGACAGCACAATACTCACATAAGCTGCATCCCTTTTCCTTTACTTTGTAAGCTCATGTCACAACTTATCCAACGCATGGCATTGATTTTAGCCAAAGCGAACGTCCCAGTATGGCTATACCCTTACGAGATTGTTGCTCTAACTGGACGTGGTGGTATCATTGAATGTGTCCCGGACACGATTAGTCTTGATTCGCTCAAAAGGAACGACCCCGAGTTTACAGATCTAAAGAACTTTTTCGAGCAGCACTTTGGTCCCCCCGGCTCTGATCGGCTTGCCGATGCCAAAGCAAATTTCGTTGAAAGTTTGGCAGCATACTCCGTAGTTTGTTACCTGATGCAGATAAAAGACAGACACAATGGAAACATCCTGTTGACAAACAAAGGCCGTATCGTCCAAATAGACTGGGGGTTTTATTTCCTATCCTCACCTGGCAAAAATTCTGGTTTCGAATCTGCACCCTTCAAATTGACGCGTGATTTTGTGAAATTGATGGATGGGCCGGACAGCAGAACTTTTGCCAAGTTCAGAGAGTTGTGCTACAAGACATTCATTGAGTTGCGTAAGCATTGCTATCAAATAATTTTACTGGTGGAAATGCTGACCGAAGGAAATGAAGATTTGGCATGCTTTCGCGGGACGCCTGATGAAGCAGTCCTTGAACTGAAGAAAAGGTTCCGACTTGATCTCAATGACAACGGAATTAGAAAGTATGTTGATGAGTTGGTTGACGAAAGTCTAGAAAATTGGAGAACGCGGTGGTATGATCGTTACCAGAAGTACTGTGTTGGTGTATATTAAACGTTGCATTTTTACTTAAAAGCCGAGATTTCATTCATGAATTTATCATAATCTTCTGTCACGGAGTTTTTCTTTGACGTGTCCATTGTTGCCACTCCAGCGTGAGTGACCTTTGGTGCAGGTTTCTTTGGCATCGCCCGCTTCGTGCGGAGATGAGAAGGCATGAAACCAATCACGGCCTTGTCACCGTCGTATTTCTTCTTCTCCTCTGCAGGAGGCGAAGCATTTTTTGTTTCGCTCTCCTCTGTTGCGCCGACAGTGTCGTATTCGTATGTATCTTCGTTGGGGTAAGGTGCCACCGCTGGTATGTTGTCATACGAGGTATCACCATAGGCGTCATCAGTGTTGGGGTATGCATAAGATGTGTCTGGATATTCGACTGCTTCATCATCAACAGGGTACGGAACATCGATATTGTCATCTGGGGGTGGATAGTAAGCCGGTGGTTCGTCTCCATTCGTAGCTGCACCGTTATTATTTTCATACTCATCTCGTTCCTCGTCATCAGAAGGTGGTGGGATACATTCTTCAATTTCATTCTCTTCGTCATCCGAGGGAGGAGGTAGACACATGTCAACCTCAGCGTAATTGTCGTCGCCATTATCTTCTTCATCCGATGGCGGGGGCTCGGCCAACGCGGTTTCCGAAATGTGAGGATGATGACCATTTTCCGGTTGCAATTCTGTCGCATTATTCTCGGCAATCACATCATCTATAGACGGATATGCCACTGCTGCCATTTCTATAGCTTCATTTGATCTCATTGCAGGTGGAGGAGGGGGCGGCGGCGGCGGCGGTGGTGGTGGCGCAACTGGTGTCATCGGAGCTGAAAAATCTACATCCGATAATGGGATAAACTCTTCGTTCATTTCTCCATGTCCAAATCGTATAGGAGTTGTAGGAGGAAAGAAACCAGCATCCCTCCATCCCACCATTTGGTCTCCAGAAAATGGACCTTGTACAGCACCTGACGAATTGTCACGATAGTACCAAGCATTTTCAGATACATGCAGCTGCAGCTGCTTTTGTTGCTGCGATGCCATGTGCTGGTTGGCATGATCAATTTGCTCTTTTTGGCGCATCGATACTTCTTTAGATTGTCGTTCAATTTGCTCTCTATTTCGATATTCTCCATAACCTTCTGATGAAGGATTTACCGGATCGTACACATCGGCCTCATCTTTCTTTGGCTTCTTTTGTTTGTTCCGAAGCCATCGGGGTAAGTTTTGTTGTTGCTCTGTCTGCTGTTGCTCGTCAATGACTCCTTCTAAGTCTACTCCTAAACTCTTTTCATAATGCATTTCTTCTGCGGAAGCCCAAATATCAGCCAATGCACTGGTTTTGTTACGTTTTGCGGCGCGAATAACAGCTTTTGACGGTGCTGGCATTTGAGGTTGGCCGTTTTCAGCTTTAGTTTGCGATGTTGGTGGTGGAGGAGGTGGTGGTGGGGGTGGTGGAGGTGGTGCAGTAGATGGTGGCGGAAGCGGAAGCGGTTTTTGAAAGGAAGGTGGTGTTGGAGGAGGAGGAGGAGGAGCACGCATCTGTCCATGTACCATTCCTTGATAGTTGAATTGTTGTTGGCTGTGCATTCCAGGACCTCGCTCATCCCAGCGCCTTTTTCTGCCTGATGTATCTTGGTTATTACCAACGTCATCGTGCCCTTGTTTCTTCATCTCTGCATCAAATTTGTGTTGCAGCTGACTGGGCACAACAGCCATTCTCGCATTCATTGTAGTACTCTTTTTTTCAGCGTCGCTCCAGTACATTTTGGGCTTTCCAGGAGGCGGCGCTCCAAATGGGTTCATCTGATCTTCATAGTACACACTTGCATATCTCTCCAGCACACTGTACTTGGATTCATTCAATTTTTGAACTCCCTCGACAGTCTTTTGAGCCGCTATTAATTGCAGCTCTTTCTCTCGCTGCGCCTGTTCGTGAAGCTCCTTCCGCTTTGCACTCGCCGCAGTAACAATTTTGAGCTCCTTCTTCAGACGCTCGAGCTTTTTCGTTTCGTTGGAGTCCAGTCCGCCCGATCTTTCCTCATCAACGTCGCCCTTTTCAGTGTTCTTCCCGAATTTATCTCGCTTCCGCTCCAACAGCGATATTTCCGCCTTGACTTCATCGATTGCTCGAGTAGCTGCGACCTTTTCATCTCGGGCTTTGATCCGGGCATTCTTATTCTTCTTTAGCTCCTTCTTCCGCTGCTGGCGGCGATAGACGTCGAGAGGATTCTCTGACTTCGCCATGGTCAAGGGGATAGATTGCGTCTGTTATCATCTATGCTATCGTCCCTCCCATTGTGGCAATTGTGGCTTGTGGCAGGTGGCAGGCTTGTGGCTGATGAGTGATGAGGCGTGAGGGGAAGAGAAGGGAGAAGGGAGAAGGGAGAAGTCGCAGTGCACTTCAAGAAAAATTGCTTTCTACTTCGTCAGTACAATAGTGTAATTATTAAAATGAAAGTATAAGCACGACCCAAACTGCCCAGGCAACTTCTATTCGGCGTTGTGCTCACTCTATGTTCAACTCTCCGTCTTCTTTTCTTCGACAAAAAGAGGTCTTGACTTTTTGCTCCAGGGAGATTGCACTCCGACGTTTTGACGACGCCAGAGTTTCTTTGCAATGGCGGTACTTTCACGCAAACTCGTGGCGACTTCAGCATCATAGACTGAGAGATCATCTTCCGTCTCTTCAATAAAGTCGACGACATCTTTCTCTGGGACCAGAAACATCCCTGGATTCCCGACTGACGAAATCACAACGTGTCCACATTCTTTCACCCCTTCAGCAATCAAAGGGTCCAAAGGCTCGCATACCCGAGCGGGCCACCATGGATAGTTGGTAACTTTCGCTTTGACAAGTCGGTCAGTCAATTTCGAGTCACACCATATGCCTAAGCTTGAGTCTCGTGATTTCTTGATGTTGCTAGCTTTTTTCGATCTTGCCTGCCGTTTCGCGTTCACTCCTAGAAGAGAATCAAGTTCTCCTCTTTCTAGTTCGAGACGATCCACTACATCATATGCTTTGGATAGGAAGCATTGTGTCAAAGCAGCCAATCTTGATAAGGATTTGCACTCTTTGATGGCATCGCTCCAATCATACGGATCTGCGTCGTCATCTCCTCCAATACTTCCGCTCATCATGATAGCCTCACTACAAAGCATTGATGTAATTGCGGCATCATCTGCTTCATTATCAGGGGATTCAGCAGGTGCATCAACAGCTGCAAGCTCATCAAAGTCAACGTCTTCTTCCTCGTCGCCAGATGCATCGTAACCTCCATACTTTTCAAGTACAGCTATTGCAGCAACCTTGGCTTCTCCTGCGGCCTGTGGGCGGTGAAGCTGTAGTGCAGCTTTCAACTCTGCCGCGACTTGGTTTAAATGAGCTTTGCGTGCAACAGTGATAGCCGCAACAATAATGTCGCGAATAAGTGTGTACTTTGGTGTAGGAACTCTTTTGAGAGCATTGATTTTGATCTTCCAATTCTGTCCGCGTTTCTTTTGCTCCGCATCATCTTCGTCGTCAGACTGAGCGCCTCCATCTTCTTCGGCAGTGTCGGCCTCTTCGACCGCCTTCTTTTGGCCAGAAATTTCAAAAACACGGAGTTCCAGGTCTTTTAGGCTACCCTTGATTGACGCAACAATATTAGCGTTGGTCATTTTCAATGATCCTTGCCCTAATTGAGAAGTCATCTCGACTTCGTTCTCAGCGGATGGACCAAGTTGCATTAAGCAGTCTTGAGTCCATGCGACTGATGCATCGCTTAACTGCTTGCGCCACTCGTTACGTGTAGTGTCATGCCTCTTCCACGGGGACAGCTCATTGCATTTGTCTTCCATCTCTAACAAAGCGTTTACGAGCACATTTACAGTGCCGTTGCCACCAACTTTGTCATCCCACCACAACTTGTCACAAGTAATGTCCGCAATCGAAGGATTGCCAGTCTCGACAACGTCGTCGGCCTTCCTGTTGCTTCTTGTCTGCTTTTTGCCTGCGCTTGCATGAAGATCCATCACCATTCGTAGTCCAGTCAACGAAAAGTAATCAGACGCTTTCTCTCGCCCCGCTTTCTCTTGACGCTCTTCTTCCTGGTGAGCTTCTAATGTAACTTTAATTTCCTCCTCAACCTTCTTCAAATCATCTTCAGCATTTCCGGCCAGTCGCCCACTGCGTCTCCCATCTGCAGCATCACAAGCACTCTTCGCGTTCTCTAAACGCCTCTGTAAATCTTCCATTTCTCTTTCTCTTGCCTGAACGCGAGTGTTATCTTTCTTTCCATCATGGAGTCGGCGTTTCAGAATAGTGAGTTCCCGAAGTTCGTAAAGAGTTTCACGCTCTCGCACACCTCGATCGTCAAGGCAGCCTAGAAACTGCTCGAACAACGGCTTCGTGTCAATAACATGCCAGCTGCTGAATGGATTCAATTCTACACCAAGAAGCTTCAATTCGTCGGTCAATGACATTGGTTTCAGCCTTTCGATATGCACCATCTCGGGATCATGTCTAAACACATAGAAAGCATTGTGGTGACGATCAAAGCCAATGGGTTCAGATCTTGACACGAGTTTCGTGATACCATTTTCAAACGCCTCATGAGTTTTGATCCACGCCTTTTGTGCTGTTTCGAACTGCTTCTTGGTCGCGGTCGGCACAAAGGGCTTCTCCTCTTCTTCCTCTTCTTCATCATCCTCATCCTTCTCTTTTTCTACTTTTGCATCATTTTCAGCTCCTTCATTTCCCGCAGTACCTTTGGCTCCGTCTTCCTTTTTAGCGTCGTTGTCAGTCTTCCTTGGCCTTGATGGTTTTTTCGGACCTTCGTAGGCTAGTCTGACTTTGTTGTATTTCACTAAAGCTGCTCTTTTTGCCTTTTGGAGCTCGTATAGTTTTGCACCTCTACCTAACATATCTTCTGAAAGATCAGGGCGTTTCGCCAAAATATCGTCGGTAAGGGTGCGTAGCATCGCCATCAATTCTTCCGCTGAGAGGGCCCATGGCTCAACTTGCCTCTGCAACTTTGATAGCGCTTTCGCAAGAACTCCACTTGGATTTCCAATGTATGCGTTGTATTCGATCGAATTCTCCGATTTGGGCTCGTCGTTATCAACATCCATTTTGACGTGGTTCCAAAAGTAGCTCATATCAAGCCTTCCTTCGTTTGGCAGGACATCAGGTTCTAGTGATAGATCTGAGGTGTAGTAGCTTTCCATGAGTTCAGCGTAGTAGCAGAAAATTTGCGACCAAGACACAACATTTAGCCCCCCTGCCAATTTGGCCAAATCTGCCTGAAGTCGCAAATCTACTGGTTCGGCGTCGCTGCTTGTTTCCTTAGTTGCAGTCAACATCTTCAAAGCTATCACAAAGAGATGCGTGATGAGGGGAGGCAACGCTTTAGCAGCTTTGGCATTCCCGCTTAAAACTTCGTCCAGTGCATAAAACATAGTTTTGACTGAAAATTTGGGCACAGGGAAGTTCTCGTCTGCAAGACCTACATCGCCGCAGAAGAAGTGCCAAACCTGCAGTACATCAGTAATAAGTCCACGATCTCTATCCGGCCCAAGCTCCGACAAGTTCCCACCGGTGTGCACAACGTTTGAGCATGCATTCTTGGAGCTCCACTTCCGGTCTCCTGTGCGCAAGTGAGGAGGAATGATGCAGGCAAGTGTATCAGGCAAAGCAGGAGGCCTTGTGACATCTTTCCGAGGTCTCACGCCCCACTCTTTGTTCTCCGAGTGAAGCCGAGTATCTTCGATGGGAAAGCGACGCCTCTTCAGTTGCTCTGCAATCCATTTCTTCTTCTTTTCAGCTTCTTCCTTTTTCTTCTTTCTATCTTCCGCAGCGGCACGCTCTTCCGGAGTCATGTTTTCTTCCTTCTTCTTTTTCTCCGCTTCAGCCTTTTTCTTTGCCATCTCCTCCTTCTTCTTTTGGCTCAGCTTTTCAAGTTCCTTCTTCTTCTTCTGCTCTGCTTTCTTTTTCGCGGCCTCTTTGGCTCTTTGTTTCTTGGTCCATTCAGGGTTGATTTTGAAGCTCGCCCTAACTTTCATGAATCTATCCTCTTTCACTCCCTGCTTCAAGGCCATATTCATACGACTCTTGAACATGTTTTGATTGATAGATGCCGCGTGCTGGTAGTGCGCTAAAATCCATTTGCTGATAGCAACGGCAGAAGAACCTGTGCGATCTTTTATTGCAACGATAGCGTCGTGGATCATGTCAACGTAGGATGGCTTTCCTCCTTTTTTAGCAGAACCCTTTGAAGCAGGACTTTTCTTCGTTGGTGATGCTGCAGCTGGTTTCGCCTCATCCAATTCTGTCTCATCCGATTTTAGCTCACCCGAACCTCCTTCTGATTTAAACGGCGCGGCCTTCTTCGCTGAAGCAGACTTCTTTTTTGACATCTCTTCCTCTTCCATCTGCGGTGTTGTGACGCTATCAAACACTTTGACCTTACCGGGTGTTGTGCTTTCACTCTTTTCTTTCGCGGGTCTCTTTGCCTTCGGCTTCGGTTTCGAGTCTGCGTTCTTTCGTTTCTTTACGGGCTCAAAGGAGAACTTTGCATCTAAGAGTGCTTTGATACGATCATCCGTGAGAGAACATTTCTCGTTATTTTCTCGCATCTTGTAGTACTTCCTCTGGTCTTTGGTGAAACTCATGAGTTTCTGCTTAACTTTGTCGTCCGTGATGCTGGAGTAATCCATAATTCCTTCGTCTTTAATGCAGGGTTTCAATTTGTTGAGATTATCGTACCACCTGTCATCAAGAACCGACCTACTATCACCGCTGGATGAAACCTTTTTGGGAGGCGATGTGGATTCATCGCTGGTTGTTTTATTTGATGACATAATGTCAGCGAATGGTGAAGGTTTTGATGCGGCTGCAGCAGCGGGGTCGGCATTCCTTGCTGCCACTGTTGTATCGGGTCCTGTTGGCATCTGGACAGGTGGAGTCCCCCCTCCAATTTGAGATAAGTTAGCGGGCGGAAGTTCCATGTTGAGAACGGATGACCCTGCAGCTGGAAACTTGAGATCTTCCTCCCCTGAAATGATTTGATTATTTCAACTCGAAAAAATCTGCTTTTACACGGATGAATGAGAGTAAATATGAATCTGTGAACATTAGATGTTGTGCACTTTATGGTTCAGATTATTAGCATATCAGTCTGGCACGAAGCATAGACAAGCACCTCCATTTGGCAACGGCGTCTGTAAAATAAATAATAATCGGTGCAGGTGCTGTGATCTCAGCAATTGAAGGCATTCTGTAATGCATTTTAGAGCGGCAACATATACTCTCTCTCATCTTCGTTAGCATTATCGGCATAGAGGATGCATACTTGAGAGTGATCGCCTGCAAAGCCATTATTCAGACCGATTCGTCGCCACCTGTGTCAAATAATTCAGCATAAAAAGCCGCCATCCATCGCCTGTGTCGTCACCAGGCGAGAAGAGTGATAAAACTGTGAAATTCGAGGCTTTTGCGGCCATTTCAGTTACGTACCTTCTGTATTGACTTGGGGATCACGTCTATCCGGCAAGGAAGCAATCGGCGTGAAGATGATTCAGCTTCACCCAACAATGACAAGGTGCAACAACTCTCGACGTTGTAAGTGGGGAGTTGGAGTTGACCAGGAGGTTTTCAGTTTTGAGGGCAAGGGGGCATAAGTACTTTCGTAATCGCCATGATTACAGCTCTAAGCTATCCACTTACGACAGATACATACATAATTATCAGTTACTCCTACTAGCGGGCCTTTGGGGCGGATGTACCCCTGAAACGCGGTATTAGCCCTCTATTAATTTGGAATTTTCCCCCAAGATGAGATGCGATGATGTCCTCAGCATTAGATTTGAAGAAGAGGGAAGGGGCGAAGCGAGATGAGCATGAAGGAAGCATGCAGGCGGGCGGGGCGGGCCCAAAACCCAAAAGTGTATCATATCTATCACAGGCCTGCTTCTATCACTTAGAAAATTAGGTAATGTTGCATTATCGCTACCTAGCTACATCATTTAACCAATAATTGGAGTCTTCATACGCCGAGGGCTGAACCAAACAGCGTTGCAGTCGGAACCACCTCTCTCTAGACATCCATGGTGATGATGCTATCGTCGGACTCCTTCCTTCTACTCGCACTGCTGCTGAGTCTCTGTCATGATGTGTCGTCAGCATTCTGCTCTAATGCGATGTCCAGTCGACCACGCTTGTTGCCTTTGGCCATGGCAGCAAGCAATGATATCACTTCAAAAATACGGTACCTCGGATCTGGAGATGATGCTATCATCCGTCCTGGCGTAGTTTTGGTGGCACCGAAACATGAGTACGATCACTTTCTCATGAAAAGTGCTGTATTCGTTTACGCAATAGGCTTAGATGAAAATGAAGATATGGTTATTCGAGGAGTAATCATTGATCATCCAACTGCATTTACAATAAGTGAAATGTCTCCTAATGTGATGGGCAGCCTCTCTGAAAATTTGATGTTCCGTGGTGGTAGGAGTGGCAGTGATTCCGCGATGCTTTTGCACTCAGCGGGTGGACCCGATGGGCATGTCAAAGGAACAGGAGAAATCGGGAGCAGTGGTATTTATGAAGGTGGAGTAGTGTCTGCTATGGAGGCTGCAGACGGTGGCCTAGCCAATCCAGATCAGTTCAAGTTCTTCTTCAACTATATGCAATTTCGTGAAAACGAATTGGATGACATGTTCCAGGGAGTTGTTGATGATGATGGTAAAATAGATGAGTGGGTGAGTTTGGAAGTTCCACCTGAGTATGTTCTTGATAGCGACTTGGAGAGAGGCGAGATGTGGTCTAAACTACGGAACATAATACGAGAGATTCGTGAAGGTTAAACGCAAAACATGGTCTAAAGTAAATTGTTTCGCCTTGCTCTTCTACCTTCTCCTGCTAGCCCGTGTCCCTTCTTTCCATTGCGATCGAGTGCTCTCTTGAAAACAAGACTGACTCTGCTGCTATCCACATTATCGCTCAATGAAGACTGAGACGAATAAACCGCGTGATGGAACAAGTCATTGCAGTCTCTTGCCATAAATACAACATCTCCTGGGAACAAACTGAGTGCTGCGGGTGCACATGATGTATCATCTTTTGGCTGCTTTGGATTCTGGCTCGTTGTATCCCAATCATTCCAAATTGACACATCGGGAATGGGGCGAAATGCAAATTTGCGTGACTGACCACACGAGACGACTGTGGTGACACGCGCCCAGTGAGATCCGTGCTCGGGATCTGTATGGTACTTACATGCTGAGTCTCCATCAGGATAATGGTTGGTAAGTGCACAATCGAAAAAACCTCCAATACTGTTCGAGTCAGCGTGAACGAATTGGCCAAGCTCCTTGTAGGGCAAGTAGCTTGAAGTGCTGTCATCCCAAATAAATTCGAGATTATCCCCTATCTTCTGTGTGGATGGTAGTTGTGACAAGGAAGAAGTATCACTCTGGTAACACCATTGCTCAATATGCCGCATCGTTTCTCTCACAGCTGTTGGGATGCTTTTTGGACGCATCAATTTGCCTGAATATGCTAAAGCCCCTATCCCTTCTTCAGCAAGCCATGCCGTCCCTCGCCGTTCTATGACCGAGTCACCTGTACGCGTCGTGAGTGTGTCAAAGTTGAATGGGATAGATTTGATAAAGTCGGAAAGAAGTTCTTTTGTAGGATAACCGAGGTAATCAGAACTTGTCGAATCATTTGCAGTCGGGTTAATTTGCCATGGGAGGCAGTGATGTAGAATGTCAAATGGCAAATTATTGGTACGAGCATTGAGATTCGGGGTTGTATACAATATTTTTCCTCCTTCTATTGCTATTCCCTCTGCATAGGATAAGCCATTGTTTGCCATTTGCAATCTCGCAACAAGCCCACGAATAGCCCAACGAACCTCAACTGCATCTTTCAGCAAAGTATTTTGAGTTGTAAACAATTTGTCAGCTGAATGGATCAGTTCTGATATGCAACGATGAACATCAATCCAAGCTTCTAACGCAGGTGGTGAATTGGGGGCAACGGGAGCTATACATCCAGACAGCACGTGCAATCCTTTTAAAGCTTGGCTGATATAGATACCTTCTTTATCTGGACGGTCGATAGAGTCGGTCATCGGCTGTGATACTGATGAAACCATTCTGAGGAAGCGTGCATCTGTCCAAATATGTTCTTCTTCCTCCAACCATGGACTTTTTAGCATTTCTTGTGGATTGTTTTCCCACTCATCTAAAGCAGCCTGGCCCAGACTTTCTAGAAGTTGACTTCCCCATCTCCGTCTCTTCTCGTGATGGACGAGCTGTGTCCGCAAATGAGGTGCTAAATTATCATCCGTTGGCAACCAAATAAACTTTTCGGCAATGTAGAGATGATCGGAAATAGATTTCGCTAGTTGAATTGCCTCTCCCATTGAGTTTGCCTCGTGGATTGGTACGATTTTCTTTTGTATTGGAGATTGCTTTTGCGAGTTTTTCCGACGCCGATCGGCATTTTCCTGAGGCTTCCTTTTCCCGTTAGAAGCACGACGTCTCTTCGCAGTACCCGCGCGTTGGGACGAGACCATGCGCAACGTTGTTAAGCAGTGATGCTGAGGAAGAATAAGGGATTGAAATACATCACGTCGCGGTATGCTGTAGCCAAGTCCGACATAATTAAAAGAGGAAGGTACGAAAGCACATTGAGATAATGAAATCATTGACGTAACAGCGATGAGTAGAAAGAATGAGATAAATAGGATGTGAGATCAGTTAATGAATGAGTTGACAAAGGAGCAAGCCATGGTCACATGATATTTTGTGGTTTGTGGCTTTGGTGCAATCAAGATTATTTAGAGGCGCACTAGATATCAAAATTACCGAGAAAATGTGAGAAAGAGACAAAAAAGAGAAAGAAGTTTCGTATCCGGAGTCCGGAGAGTAAATATTAGTATGTGAATTTGTTTTGAGGCTGTAGCAACGCTATTACCAGTATGATTTGTTGGAGTCGAAGATATTTCCTTCCCTGCTATCCGCACCGACTATAATGGGCCACTAGAAGCTTTCAATGGCTGTATTGCAGGCGCGACATACGATTAGGACGTGACATGTGGTGCTGGCGGCCATCCCAAATCACGCCTCATCAGGACAGCTATGCGGCTGTAGCAACGCTGTTACCAGTATGATTTGTTGGAGTCGAAGATATTTCCTTCCCTGCTATCCGCACCGNATTGGGAAGCCCGGGATATACGGCTGACTTTTACGACCGAATGCCAATCTAATGGCTTGTTATACGTTGCGGCTAGTTATACAACCCATCGCATGTGTACGAAGGCATAATCAATACACCCACCTTTATCCGTGATTGTACAAGTTGCTTGTTTGCACCATCTTCGTAAAAAGACCCCATTCATCGTTTCCAGAGACTGGATTTTGAGAACCCACCAATACCTTAATTCTCTCGTCAGCCCAACCGATCGTAGTATTCCTTGTTGTAATCGGGCAAAGGCTTGACAGTGAGCATGAAAATCCCTGAGACATAAATTCCTGATGCGCTGTGTCCCAGTAGCAGGGTATCTACCGGGATAGCTGGTGCCGACTATGCCACCTTCGCCGCCTCCTCCATCACGGACATATCTTCATCAGCGTATGTGTCGTGATTCGTCGAGTATGGCGACGTAGGTACTGTTTGATTGGGGTGGCAGCCCATACTGTCATCGTCATCACCAACTGGGTCGTCGGTGAGGTCGGTGACCGTTTGTTTGGCGGTCGGCAAGCCTGTGACATCGAAGGTTTCGTTGAATTGCACTGCCGTACGCCTTTTTTCATCATTAGTATGATGAATAGTTCCAATGGTGTGATGATCATCAAGTCGAAAGGTCGCAGAGCGTCGTTTAGCAGAAGAGTCAAGTTTGACTTTGTCCAGCTCGATCATCCAGGGTTGCTGAAGAAGATCGTCCATCTTGTTGTCTTCTGACTTGTCTTGAGGAGTAGTGAGGGTGTAAGTTTCCTCATCCCAGTCACAGTCGAGGATAAGAGAGACTGCTTCGGGATCCATAGTCTTCTCCACAAGTCGGTGGGCAAAGGATTCATCCATTGCACATACCTTGGTGAGATAATGAAAGACGTAGGCCGCAGGACACTTCTTCATCATCTCCACAAGTCTATGATAACACTCCCCATCGGGGATTACCACCTCGATGGAAGACGTTCCAATTGCATGATGAACGCTTGCAAAAAGAGTCACATTATCCGGGCTTTTAAACATGTGAAGAAGGATTTCACGGAGGGAATAAGATCTTACAATAGATCCTTGACTGTTATGGACAGGCACACCACGATCAATATTGAAGATTCCAGAAACACCAACTACTACTGTGCCTTTAGCAAACTTCATGGCGAGGTGAGCATTGTCCGCCTGACGTTGAGAATCAGCGAGGGGGTCCTTCTTTTTGAGAGGAGCTGAAACCTTTGCCCATTTTCCCCACATTTTATTCCACAGACCCTGCTGGGTCGCCTTCTCTATGAGTAGGGCAGCATGTTTGACATGAAAGGAACTGACTTCCATATGGAGAAGCTTGGATGCCTGCTTTGAGGCCCAGGATTCATCAGGATCCTTTTTCTTAAAGTCGGAAGAAGGGATTTTGGGTGTTTTTTTCGACACATGCACAGGTGGCACGATAGCACCGCTAAATTCCGGGGGGAGCTCACCGTCTAAGACCAAGGCTTGATGTGCTTGGTCCAAGACACAGTGGGCTTCCTGAGCAACGATGTCATTGGAGACATTAGGATGCACGTTAACGATGATAGCGACTACTTTGGAATGAGGAATCTGATTATCGTCGATTTCCAATCGAGTACCGCCGAGAGCGGTCCATTTGAAAGCAGCGAAGTTAATAATCTCTTCGGGATCCTCATCGCAGGAGATGGCGATGGTTGCCCAAACTACCGGACGTAGGGGCTCACCGGTAGTCTTATCGAACTTGATAGTGAATTGGTAGGAAAACGCTCGAACATATTTTGACAGATCCTCCATGATGGGTGGGATCTGATTGACGTTGGAGATGGGAGGTAGGCGATCGTTTTGGTTGATTGGAATAAAGACAAGTTTGGGATCGGCCTTCTTAAAGGAGATGAAGAGTTCACGGATGATTTGCACGTAGACCTCGTGGGCTTCCTTCGTCTCGGATGTTTCAGGGAGTTTGATGCACGTGGAGAGAAGGAGCCTCTTGTAGGTGTTGGTGAGATTGTGCTGTTGGTTGGTTGGAACAGAAGCCGGAGCTGAAGAAGGTGGAACGTTGTTGCCATCGTTGGACCTTTTCTTGGTGCTGTCGGCCGGAGTTACGTTGTTTTTGAGGATGCTTGCCGTATCAGTCGTCCCAGTTTTGGCCGCTTTATTATGACGGCGAGAAGTGGGTGTTGCTGGGGGAGTTGTTGGAGCGTCTTCACGAGTCTCATCTCCCTCAGATGCCTGCCTTGAATTGCCAGACGCAACTGGAGGAGAAGGAGAGACCCCCTTGGAACGACGTCGACGAAGGGCACTTGCCTTCTTTGGAGAGTTAGCTGTGGAGGGCATTGTTGATATGGACGGAGATAGTTGATGTGGGTGATTATGCGGAGCACTACTTCTGTAGTTATGAACCCGCTTCAGGAAACCGAAGACAGCGACACAGAAGGAGTTGACTGCTTTCTCCCACTTCAAAGGCAATTTGAATTGGTAAACGTAGGAATCTGATATTTGTATTTGTTTAAATCTGTCGAGGGGCCAAATTTGAATGCAAGGAATTTTCAAATGAGAGGAATCTTGTTTAGGAGATCCCGCTTCGAAGGAGGGGTTCGATGGTGAGCGATATAGCAGCCCGTGATAGCTGCTAGTTAAATTTGAGATATCGAAGCGCAGAAGGCGGCGGCTGCGGGCGATCGAGGGATTTATTTGCAGTGAGGAGGATAAAATGATAACGTTGGCGGCGGTTAATTCGGCGGCCTCGTCATCAAAATCGAGTTGAATATAGTGCTAATTTTTAGCTATTTTTTGATGATTTTACGATGGTGATTCTACGTGGTTTTTGAATTCCTACGTAGAATTTGACTTTTGTACCAAATTGTAGTCCGTGAACAGACGAAAAAGTGTAACACGCAAATAACCAAGCTACAGCCTGCCACAGCCAACTCGACGAAGACGCTGCTAGCATAAAAGAAGAACAATCCTTTCGGCCGCATAGACAATAGAATATGATAATGTCGAACTCAGCTTCCATAGTAAACGAAGTAGAAGTGCGTCAACATCAACTTTTTTAGCACAACATATCCGTTTTCAACTTTTTTCATAACATCCAAATCCATCTGACTATGACCCATTATGTCTCTCTCCCTACTTATTCCTATATATTGCTTACAGGAGAGATTAAATAATGAAATAGAACAGCTAAAGAAAGACATGTAAGTTGATTCAATGCATAAAGTTCATCAATTAGACATAGGTACACTAAAATCTAACCTTCTCACTCAATTTTGTTGCGGCGGATATAAAAATCCAGTTGGCGTGTCGGTGACCCCGAAAAGCCTCAAGTTGCATTCGGAGAACTTTTCGATGACGAACAAACACAACAACATTACGAGGGATTAGCTGCTACACTAAAAGCTGCAAAGAAACGTGGAATTGTGACGTACAAAAGTCCTATATTGCTCAAGGGGGCACATGATAAAGTTATGGTAAATCTTGTGGATACTTCGCCTCAAGGTGAATCGGAAACAACAACAAGTAATGATGGGGCATCATCAAAAGAATAAATTGCTAAAGGGGATGGTTAAAGAACAATGAATGTACCATTGTTTGCAAAATGGAAATGAGGCGTAATGGTCGGAAATCTGCAGGGGAGAACAGAAAAGAATGATAATACACAGTTGGAAGAGAGAGCGAGAGAACAATTCATGAATGGAAATGACGATTCAATTAGTGATGAAATGGCAATGATATTTTCCCGTAAACTGCTATCACAGCTCTTGTTGGTGTTGAAGTAGACATTGAAAAGTAACTTTTTGTAACTATTAACATGTTGTAAGTTGAGCTGCTTTCAAAGTAGAAATGCTAGTTGGATAACTTATTACTTATTTGCTCGGGATGCCGATAAGAGCATTGATACAACTTTATCATAAGATGGTTTCTCGTCCATAGTATCGACTAAAACGTAATCAACTTCGGCGTTGCCATCTTTTCCAGCTTTGACAACCTCTAGATGCACTTGCCATGGCTCTGGGTATACTCGATACAACCAGCCATAGACCTTTCACAAGAGGATAGAAAAGGTTTCGTATATAAGTGAAAAAGAACTAGACATTTGGAAAAAAACGTTGCAACTTCCTACACAATAGACAGTCAACAAAAGACAAGCAAAATTCACTCACCCCTTTATCACTAAAAGGCTTCAGATAAAACGCTGGATCGAACTTCTTCCAAAATCTATCCACAGTAGCTGCCAACTTGGGAAAGAACACCGCAGGATAGAACCCTCCTCTTACTTTATCCAAGGCGCCATTGATAACAACCATTGTTGTGTCTGGAGATGACAATGCCATTTTCTCGCAGTTGACCCAATCTTCAACTGGGCCTCCATTTCCAGGTTGTATAACTAACCAGAGTTTCGCCGGGGAGTTTTCACCCTCCACCAATGGGTCAAGTGATGCTTGATCTCCCAGTAATCCTGCATCTCCATCTTTGCCTCCCATAATCTTGCTAAGTCCTGACATTAAGTTTTCTCCCCAAGGTGCATCGTATCCTCCACCACTTGCATTCTCCCCCGTCGCCAAATAGTTCGTCACTGCCTGAATAGTTGTAAATGTCGCCTCTTGATACCGCTGCCCTGCCCATTCCGTCTTGGCCAGTTCACATTCTTTCAAGTCAGGGAAGATCATCCACACCTTTCCCTTTTGATACTCCTTGTCGCCCAAGAAAGTAGGAGCCAACTGCATAGTCCACTCTTTATTCTTATCGAGTTCTTGTATATTGTCAAAATCGTCAAACTGACTCTTGCTTTGAGATCCGCCCAACAGAGGGGGGAATTCAATCTCCACTCGTTTCACGTTGTTGGCTATGGCGGCATCGATGGCTTGTTTCGAGCGCTTCCGGAAGTCTCCTTGAATATCAATGTTTTTTGAGAGAGACTTTTCGAATGGTGAGATTCCCTTGGGAAGGGGTGAGAGGTTGAGTGCCGAAGAGGATTGTTGTTGTTGTTGTTGGCCAAAGACGGAGAGGGCCGAAGAATAGGAGGAAATTGAATCACATCTTGTGTAGGCGATGCTAGTGAAGGCTGTGACGCCTTCACTAGCAAGGATGACCAACGGCGCCACCAACGCTACTATCAGGCGCGACATGTTCTAATCGGCTGATTGTCTTGCTTTCGCTTGATAGCAGCTAATCTTGAAGTTGTATGATAGGAGTACAGTACAGAAGATGAAGATCATGGTGCGTGTTAGTTTCGGCCACGACGTTAGTTGCAAAAAGGCAATTTTGGCGGGAGAGGACACTCCCCAAGACATAAAGCAAATGGCAAGAACATGGCAAGAATTGCCCTACGCAGTCGCCTATGCTCCCAGAACAAGACGCCACATGCCTATATCCGCCCAAAAGGCTGAAAAGTACATTTATTATAATAATATAATTTCCTTGTTGTCTTAGATTGCGAAACAACAAGTCTTCTAGGCATAGATCTCACCCAGAACTTGAAAACACACATCGAAACCGTTTTCGAAACCAAGACACTCAACAACACAAGTACACAATAACCATGAATACCTTTATAGAAAACGCCATGACACGGAAGCCCCTCCTGCTAGTCCGAAAACAGGAACACTGCTCCGATGAAACTAGTAGATATACAGCAGTGCCGATATTTGATACAGAAACACCAATCAAACCGGCGGCTAAACCCTCACGAAGTGAGGCACCATTACGACACATGAGTCTACTCGACCTAGTCTTCTTCGGGATAGGTACAACAATAGGAAGTGGTGTCTTCGTTCTTGCCGGTGTTGTTGCTCATAATTATGCTGGACCATCCGCATCCATATCATATCTTATTGCAGGGTGTGTTGCTGCTTTGAGTGGGTTGCCTTATGCCGAACTATCAGCGGCATTTCCTTTAGATGGAAGTACATATAGTTATGCTTACATCACCCTTGGTGAAGTGTTTGCAGTCATGGCAAGCCTATGTCAAACATTGGAGTATGGGGGAGCATCCGCAGCTGTGGCCAGAAGTTGGGGAAGCAAATTTGTCGATTGGATTCAAGAGGGACGGGAACAGAGTAATCCCCTCCCCACTGGGTTGGAAAAGTTCTTGCAGCCGGGGTATGACATCAATCCCATGGGTGCAATCATTGCATTGTTATGTACACTGCTGCTATTGATGGGCGTGAAGGAGAGCAAAATGGCAACCAATGTAGTAAGTTTTTCCAAGGTATCTCTGATTGTGTTCATGATTGTAGCAGGGTTTCTCTTGGCTTCTGGAGTATTTCCAAACAGCGAAGCTACGCCAGCCTCCTTTTCAAATTTAAGACCATTTGTCCCACCCGAATTTGGTGCTGCAGGTATCATTGACGGATCCTCAATTCTATTCTTCGCTTTCTTGGGCTTTGATCAAATCTGTAATCTGTCTGGGGAGGCAAAAAATCCTGTGAAAGATGTACCAAGAGCTGTTGTGGGTGTGATTTTGATCGATGGCGTAATATATATGTTGGCTGCGTTGGCTCTGACCGCCATGGTTCCCTATACAAGCATTGATGTCGTGAGTGCCTTCCCAAGAGCTTTTGGAGTGAACGGAGTTGAGTGGGCAGAAAAGATGACTGCAATTGGAGAGCTAGTGACATTGCCACTCGTTGTTCTCACGGGTATTCAATCACAAACACGACTCTTCTTCGCCATGAGTAAGGACAAGTTGGTACCTAAATTCTTTGGCAAGTTGACGTTTTCTGACTCAAGAACATGCTGCTGTGTTGGTGAGAACAAAGAAGATACGATAGGCAATTTATCTGCAAACGTCCAGTTTTGTGGGGCCGTCATCGTCATTTTGGCTTGCTTCGTTCCTTTTCAGTATATTGAATCCTTAATATCAGCTGGCGCATTGTTCCTGTTTTCATTGACGGATGTATGTTTATTGATGATAAGATATCACTGCCCTTCGGAAAACTTTCTTGGGAATGTGAATGAAGTCGATGACAGCGCTTCGATTTTTTCTGTCGCAACAGTCAGAGAGCAGCTGTCACTTGGGAGATTGTTGATACTCCTGAATGTCTTCCCTTTCTTATCAGGCGTTTGCTTTGCATTCATACCCATTGAGGCGGTGAAGTACTCGCTCGCTGGCGTTTTCGCATTGCTAACGTTATGTGTCACGATATATATTCATCGTTATTGCCCTGAGTCGAGGAGTACTAGATTCGCTTTAGAGGGCGATGGCTACGGTATTGGAAAAGCAAGATTTCGAACACCTCTGGTGCCTTATTTACCAGCCCTGGGCATCTTTGCAAACTGGTTCATGCTGGCTAATATTGGCTGGCAAGGGATTGTCATGCTCTTGATATACTTGCTGCTTGGTGTGGCGATGTATGGAGGGTTTTGTTCTGGCAGGAGTCTCACAAGTGAATACGAAAGTAATGACGGCAGTTACAATAGTATGTTACCAGGACGAATTAGCCCTACAGATACCTTAAGCGTTGGTTCGCCACTGCAAGAGGCTTTGCTACCTGGTGGAGAGTGGGAGAACGAGGCAAACAGTCTGAAAAGAGACTTATCTGAAATAGANTTTTTCTTCTCTCTTTTCCCCTCTTCTCCTTCGTTTTCCTTAAAACTCCTCCACCAGCACCACCTAAAAACCAATAAAAGCACAAAGCTCCTCATAAAAGTTCAGAAAGATAACAACCATGCCGACATCCATCCTACACAGCCTTTCAACCTTCCTATCACGCCGTTACAATCTCAACAGCACCCCCAGCGATCGTGACCGTGAATCACTCGCACGTGATGTAGCCTACAGTCTCAAACACATCCCTATTACTACAATTACCTCTGCACAATCACCACAGCAGCAGCTCCACATCGATGGCACTGCATCATCGATAGAAGACGGCAATGTCAATTATTGTCAATTATTAGAAACAACGTTAAAAGAGTTAGAACAAACACTGGCTGCGTGTGAAGTATCACTTGATCAGTTTGAAATGAAGGAAAGGTTTTTGTATATGCGTATTGAGAGGTATAGACAGATGATTCGAGAGCGGGAATTGTTTATTACTACTGGAATAGTAGTACAAGAGAGGGAACGAGATGAAGACATGATGAAGAAGAAGGGTTCAAGTGAGGATGATGATAATGATGATGATGATGGCAATATTATTATTATTGCTAGTGGTGAAGAAGAAACTAATGACGAAGAAAAAGAAATGGATGCACAAGAAGACAACGATTTGGAAAACAATGACACCACCACCAACACCACCAATAATAACAACAACCAAAAGAATCTAACCCAAGAACAAATTATCCAACTTATACACAAACACCAACAAGATCAAACCAACTTACAAGACGTAGAAACTCTCCATGCCGAAATTATTGTACAAATTGAAACACTTAAGCGGAGGATAATCGAGTTGGAAGAGAAACAGCAAGATATAGTGAAGAAGAGGGACGAGTGTTATGAGTTTTTGGTGGAGTTTGCTGAAAGGGATCTTTGATTGAGCATAGTGAATATACATGATATACATATATATATAGGCTTTGTTGTTCTTCTTGTGATCTTCTACCTTCGTGGCAACGCCGGCTTCCATGATGTGGTTACATCCCGTCGGGATAAGTATGCCCTCAGCAGCCGATAGAAGCCTTCTGTATATTCGATGCTTTCCCAATCTACCACTGCATTGCTTTCCTAAATCAAAGCAGATCGATATCTAGGGAGCTTGCCGTGAGCATTTCTTTTTGATACCGACGAAGCATCATACGTAGAAGCGTTATGGTATTATACTTTACACTGCGGCAGGTATAATGTAAAGCTGTGTTATAGTCAAAATCCACGATTCGAAGAGTTCTCTTGTCGAGGACGCTGCTGAAAATGTAATAAAAGGTGATAGCCTACCTATATAGTTGCACTTAAATCATCTTAATCTTCAGGTCATTTCCGCCCCCTCATTCATTAGTAGACTAGAAGTCCTGACATCGTCTTCATCCTCCGCCTCTATCGTACCGCCAAACAGCAATGCATCCGCAGCACGGATAGCACGTGGATTTTCCCATATGTCATTCAACTCGCCATTCCTTCGTGCAATGACGACAAACGTACCAAGGCAGCAGGGTACCAGATACAATA
The DNA here is from genome assembly GCA_036940005.1 of Skeletonema menzelii. NCBI lineage: Eukaryota > Bacillariophyta > Thalassiosirophyceae > Thalassiosirales > Thalassiosiraceae > Skeletonema > Skeletonema menzelii. The sequence continues at coordinate 41,525 of JALLBH010000023.1, forward strand.
GTGCAGGTTGACCCATTTGCATGAGGTACACGGCAGCATTGGCCATGGCTAAACCGATAGCGTAGGCCACAACGACTGGGCCAAAGTATCGACCCTGCCCGCAACCACAACAAATATTGCAGGATGACTTGTTGGTTGATACTCCAGCTCCGCCATTACGAACTCGTCCAGACCCACCTGACACAAGACCCATCAAACGCTTTGCCTCATCAAACCTTGAGGCAAAGCTCAGCAACAATCCGGGAAGGACAATATCTCCAAGTCCCAGCATGGACGAGCCTCCCTGATAATCTCCAATACGAGGAATGGCAAACAGCATGGGGAGGGGTTCACCACCCTTACACTCCTCCGAACTGGGATACTTCTCACACCACGAAGGATCAGCCTTGGGTGGGCCTCCACTCGTAGCTACATTCACCATGATGGATTCCCCATGCTTCGTCAGCAAGGGAGTGACAAACACAAAGAAAATGTCATAAAAGAATGCTACGGTGAGTAAAATGGCTGCCACCCGAATAGCATTGATCTTGATTGTGCCCAAGAACGTAATGCACATGCATGCACCAAATATATCCTGAACGATCCAGTAGAATAAGTGTGACTCAGGGTGTAGGACTGTGAATGCCATGTAGAGCCATGTTCCTCCAACAGCGTAGGCAATTGTGTTTGCCATGACATCCAAATGCGTCATGGGACCAAAGAATGAATAGAGACACATGAGAATCTTGCCCTTGCACCCTCCATTTAGTGCGGCACGTGTGGCATTTTCTTCCGAGAGGCATTCCATTGGTCTCATGGGAGCTTTCCAACGTAACTTACGAAAGATACGAGTGAGCAATGGATAGAGAACAACTTGGGCAAATGCTCCGGAACATCCAAAGGCGTAAAAGATCTTGACCACGTTGAAAATCTTGAAGTAAAACAGGACGAGGAGAGATGTGGATGCCATGACAATGAACCCTAATGCATGAGAGGCATCTAACTCGAGAGATTCTTCTTCCTGATGACGAGGTTGTACACTGCGATTGGAAATGACAGCGGCGGCATCGTCTTCCCCTCCACGGTAGATGGTACGTTCTCCATTTTCAGAGGGTGGTGATGCCGCAGAAGCAGTGGCAGCATTGCGCTCACGAGATTGGGATCGACTTCTTGGAGTACCATCACCACGCCCTGGACTACTGGGTGGTCGTTCATCCACATATTCATCTCCTCCTCCTCCGCCCCCCTGCCTCCTTGTAGAAGAAGAAGCCACAGCTACAGCACCGCCCACTCCTCCAGCCCTAGCCATCCATTGACTCTTCATCTGAATAGCCTTGGCATAACTCCTATAATCACCAGACGAATGATAACTCGCCAACCACGCCACAAACACCCCCAAAGCCCAAATAATAATCGCCGAAGAATTCACATACGGTCTATCCCTTGCATACATACTCAACACAATCGGATCTCCATTCCCATTCTCATTGTTATTCACACCATTCATCAAATCCAAAAATTCCGTAGCCTGCTGCATGGTAATATACACTGCCGGAATGGTCACCTCGGCTTGTTCTTCTTTGCTGAGGGTTGTATCCTGATACAACCAAATGGCAAAGTCCCACGCACAACATGCTTCATATTTGATACCCTCCCCATCACTCCCCCCATCGGTGGTAACATTATTCCCTGTTACCAAACACCGTTGACTTTCGCACGAACTAACAAATGATGATGATGATGATGATGTATCATCATTAGCAGCGGCATACTTGACACACACATTATTCTCACTATTCCCAATCAAATACTCATCATTACTATCCACATACCCCCCCGGACTAGTCAGAAAATTCATTTTCTCAAATACATTGGATGGAATAAACGCTTGTCCATTACTGCAATCATAATCCTGTTTATCCGTTGGCCAAATGACATCCTCCATCGTATAATCGTTACGTGTATACGCATCATTGTTCGATGTCCCATCGTCATTTGTCGTATTGGTAACATTTAATGCATATCGACTGGAGAGTGATCCATAAATGATAATGGCAGAGGCACCGAGTCTTTGAGCTGATAAGGCCTTGCGTTGGAAGGAGCATTGGCCGCGGGGGACGAGTAGGGCGGCGTTATTGTAGGATTTTTCTCCGTCATTGTTATTATTATTATTGTTGGTATTTTTGTTGGTGATCCAGTCGTTACAAAGAAATGGATCATCGGAGGGAGGAGTTGAGGGGATTAGACCCACTCCTGCTGGACGTGAAGAGCTTGATGAAGTTGAGAGATGATGACCATCGGTATAGCTGACAAGTGAGGGACCAAAGGAGGCTTGTGAGGCGAGAAGGGTGAGAGGAGTGGGCACTCCGGGAAGAAGAACATCGATTGTAGCTGTTTGGAGGATGGACTGGGCTGGTGAAATGACTAGCGCGGACAGTAGAAGGAGACGGGCGGCCATGATTGTTGCTATTACGTGGATGTATTAAGTATCATGTGTGAGCGTACCATAATTCACAGCAATGCCATGGTCGTTATCTCTTCTTTTTCGCTTGGCAGATTTTTCGGTGATGTCGAAGAACTGAAAATGACAAAACGTCGAACAGTTTCAGTTTGCAATCTCCTTCTCGCTCCTGAGCTCCTGAGTCATTGTGGTAGATGTCGATATGCATAAGTATTGCAAGATGGTGTGCATTCGGCTGGCTATGCTGAAGCTAAAGAACAAGCTTAAAAGTAGTATCATAGGAAAAGGCAACTTCGAACTTACTTGGCAATGAAGTTAGCAGCATTCCTCGTGGGTCTCTTGGCCTCTCAATCCAATGCATTTGCCCCTCAATCTCTTCACCAATGCAGAAGCAAAAGATGCTGCTCATCACAACTTTTCTCAACTGAAGCCACCATGGAAGAAACAGACTCAGCAAAGAATAATGAAGTTGTTGGCAGCACCTCATCATCATCGGCTACCGCTGTAAGCGACAACAACAACCCGAGGCTAGCAGGCCTAGCACTCATGCTTGACGACGGAACACGAAAATCACATAGCATCGCACAAAACACACAGTTCGTCTCTGGATTCTTCAAAGGACTTGCCGACAGAGAGTCGTACAGGGCATTGATTACTAGTTTATACTTTGTATATGAAACTATGGAAGACGCGATGGACAATTCGACTGAGGATGGGGTCAAGAAACTCGATTATCCTACCTTACGTCGATTAGAATCATTGCAACAAGACATGGACTTCTTTTACGGTGAGAAATGGCAGGATGACATTCAACCTAGTCCAGCTGCCAAGACATACGTGGCACGAATTAAGGAGATTGCTGAAACCAAACCTTATCTTATGATAGCGCACCAGTACACTCGCTACCTTGGTGACTTGTTCGGTGGTCAAATGATGGGTGGCATGGCAAGCCGTAGTCTCAGTCTTGAAAATGGAGATGGTACGGCATTTTACACATTTGACGAAATCCCCAGCACCAAGGATTTCATTACAGAATGGTACACGAGTCTGAATGAGTTGGAGTTGACCCAACAACAGAAGGAAGATATTGTAGATGAAGCAAATCTTGTGTTTGAGTTGAATATTGATGTGTTACAAGAATTGACTGGATCTCCTTTGAAGGCAATTTTGACTCTTGCTCTAAATAGCTTAAAGGAGAAGAGGTTATGGCCATTCTTGAGTTAAGTAGTGTATTGAAGAATTAGTGTTTTGTGTTGTTGTGATGGTTCCAGAACCTGAAACTAAAAGCTTGAGTAAGTTAGTCATCGTCTAATTACAAGAACTTCATTAGACATGCTTCATAATCATAGCCACAATCAATTTTTAGACAAATAGTTAGTGACTGCATCTGCAGCATTGACACCACTTTCTAGTGCCCCGTTAAATGTTGCTGTGGCCATATGATCTCCTGCTAGGAACAAACCATCGGGCATCGCCAATCCTTGAAAAGTAGTGCAGTCTCTTCCTCCGTGTACATTGGCACATCCTTCTTCATTGAACTGGGTAGGTTGAGCATTAGATATGAGGTAGAAGCCCTTAGTTACCCATTTCGATTCGTCGATAATATCACTGGCAAAGTCTGGAAACCAAGTGGAGAGCTGTTTGCGTACCGCCATGTCGAGTGCAGCTTGATCCCCATCATGTTCCGCAATTGCATTTTCTAATATCGACACGCAACACAATTCGTATCCGTTGGGAGCGTAGGATTTATGAACAATCGACGGAAAACAGATATTATTCACTGGAAACTCCTTTGTATTTCGACGTTCATGTCCTTCTCCGTTGAGTAATAATATTGGTTCTTCCAAAGGTGCAGGAGATTGAAACGCGTAGTAGATGCATCCGACTGAACGCTGTGAAAGTTTGGGAAGTGACTTGAGACTTTCCAATCCTGGAATGTCTTGCAAAAAGTTCCTCGCGACATTATAGTCGGTTGCAACGACCACACTTTTTGCATTTATATGTCGTTGCTCATCTTGTTCCATATTGCCCACTACGACTGAAAATTCATCATTTTTATCAGTCAAATCAGTATTTGTAGATTGTTGTTGTATTGAAAGCACCCTCGAATTAAGTTTGATCTCAACTCCAAGTTCTTCAGCTTTTTGCCCCAATTGATCCGACACACTCTGCATCCCCCCCATTGGCAACGCTGCACTCCCTACAGTAAACATTTTCATTACAAAGTAGAACATCTTCGAGCTCTGTTTTGATAATGGCGTCAAGTAGATTCCCTCCAAGAACGGAGCAAAGAACGAGGAAATGAATTCTTCGGAAAAGTTGTAACCCCTTAGACATGATAGGGTATCAGTTTCTGTTTCATCGTCAAATAATGATTGTATATCTTTGGTAATCACAGTGTAAAACAGCGGTAGAAGATTCGCCTTGTCGCGTAATGATCCAACTGGAGATGTAATTGCTTTAATAATATCTCTTCGTCTCCGTAATGGATCAGAGACCGCCGCAAGCTTCTCTCTATTTCTTAATTTGACTCTCGCCCCGGGTAGAAATTGATTGAGGCGTAGTGCATCGTAATCGAGCATTTCTTGTGATTGAGGATATGCCTCAATAAAGACGGCAAATCCACGGTCAAGTATGAATCCATCATTGGTAAAATCTGATCGAACACGTCCCCCTACAGATGATTCTGACTCGATTAACAAAATCTTTTTGGGTTGTGATTGTTGTTGTTGTTGCTTTTTTGCGACTGTGATTGCAGTAGCCATTCCGCTGATGCCACCGCCACAAACAACAAGATCGTAGGTTTGGTCATTTTCTGATGTAGACAGTTTCGTTGTTGTTGCTTTAAAATTCAGCCTGTTGGAACGATGTTGTGATGATGTAGTGAAAGAAGAGGCTGGCAAGAGATGACATAATGCCAGCGAATAAACAAATAAGAGCAGCAGCTGACGTCGAGAAAACATCGCCATTACCTACAGATCTACACAGCTTTGCCACTTCCACTTGCCACTGCTACCGCTGTTGCTGTTTATTAGTGCTTTTCATACCACCCATCTACTTATGATGCGTTGGTATGTAGATGATGAATAACCCTGCAGTCGGAATAGAAGAGTCGGGGTCCGGGAGTCCGGAGCAATGATAGCCTAATGACAGCGCAAGGCATTTAGAATTCGTTGAAAATTATCCCTGGATTCTCGATGACTCTCGCTACGACTTTTTCTAAAGGTCTTCTTTTTAAAACACGCTCCCCTTTTCAAAAAAAGCTCTCCTCGAAGCAAAAGCAGAGCAAAAGCTCACACCAAGCCCAAGCGAACCCCCACTCATAGACCCTCCCCACTTCTCTAGAGAGAGAAGACTCCGAGGATCGTCATCGTACTGAACGCAACACGATGCAACCAAACAATGACGAAGCAATCATCCCCGAGGAGGACGCCAAACTTCCAGCCAAACGTGAACGTCCTCGTCGAAAGGCAGCGCTGAAAAGTGAAGAAAAGATGATGGAGCAGGCGGCCAAAGATGAAGCTGATGACATCGAAGATGAGGAAGATTCCAAGCCAGCGGCAAAGAATGATGACATCGAAGAGTGGGAAGATTCCAAGCCAGCGGCAAAGAAACGTCCTCGGCGAGTGTCGGCAGCACTCAAAAAGAGTGAAGAGCCTTCCTCGGAGGGAGTTGTCATAAATGTTGATGCCATGGTGACTGTCATGGAATGTCTCGATCCCAGGTCATTGTACAATACAGCATTGACCTGCAAATCGCTCTTGAGCAGAGTTACCACGACAATGGTCGTCAGATCTGCTCTTATCCATGGAGACAACGCCAAAAAGACCTTTGAGGAGTTGTACAAGTTGATGAAGAATCATTCGATTCACCCGCCCAGTCCGCTCCGGCTCTTGCGTCTCGCTAATGGTCGCAAGTGTGAATTCTGTTGCGAGAAATCTGTCTTGTCTTTATACCAAGACATGAACATTGGCGCTTTCAGTTGCTGGAACTGCTTGACCAAGGGTAAAGATCCTCTCACCAAGGCGTTCAAATCTAGCTGGTCGAGGTGCTGGAAGAACCCGATCTATCGCTGCATTCTCAACCACCCACGTTTGGCCTCGCGGTATAAGAGTAAAGGAAGGTTCCTATGGATCCAAGATCGTTTGGATGCAAATGGCGACAAGATTGGACCATTAATCTTGTGGAAGAACATGTAAGTCACGTTTTGCTATGTGCCTATGCTCTTGCCTCTCGACTGACTTCTTTTGATTCATTCGTTGTCTATCCCTACCTATTCCTATATATATATAGTGACGAAATGGCCAATTCTACAGAAGGTGCAAACAAAAATACAGCATTGAAGGCTGGAGGTCATAGCATTAGAGCATCATACGATACAGAAAGAGATGCATTAGGTTTAGGAATCAATGCCTGGATTGATCAATATATGACCGACAATCTCGCCGCTCCTCCGAAGGTAGACTATGCTGAATTCATTGAAGCGTACACTGACATTACCGAAAGAGCAGAGCGGATCGTCAGAGAGAAGGAACAGAAGAGGCGCGAGAAGCGACAAGCAAAGGAGGAGAAACGTCAGCAAAGGGAGAGAGAAAGGAGAGCCATCGTTGATAAGTTCTTGCTAGATCTCGAGCCGCTCATTGATGAGCCATACCGCGGCTTGGCCATGAAAAAGGCCTCCTCATCTTTTAGGACATTTGACACTCCATTCATTGAAGATTTAGTGAATCCATGGGTTCGAAGCAACGGGATTATCAATGATAACACGGCAATAGAAGTTGCAGAAAAAGCCAATGAAGTTCTTCGCCTCTTTCCGAAACTACTTGAATTGGACTTCTTGTCGGATGACGATGCATTTGAGAAAGCAGGAAAGGCATTCTTCCGCGAGAAATTTCCTAATGTCGAAGCACTCTTCAACAATACCAGCAGTTTTTGGTCAAATGGTCTGAATTCAAAGTTTGTCGATCTCTTGAAAGACGGTCAATCCTTCAAGGCGATTTGCTCTTTGGAAAGGAACGACTTGTCTCCTCTGCTTTTGGCAACAGAGCCTACCGCTTCAAGATCATCGACCCATTTGAGCAGTAATAGCCGCAAGAGTTTGGCACGCAGAGTTTGGAGGAAACATTGGGATCATCTTGATACAGACAGCAGCTTCGATTCTACGAAGAATACACTTGCATTCCAAGCGTCACACAACTATATCGGGCAAATCTTTGCCAAATTGGATAGGTATGCTACCTGGTTGGGACAAGAAGAGAAGATTGCGGATGAAGATAGGCGCAAGTCCATGCTCAATGAGATTGTCAACGGCTACTATTCACAAACTTTGGATTACTTCATGGAGCAAAAAGATTTCGAGCTCGTGAAGAAGTATCAGACGGATAGCGCTTTTCGCTTCGATGAGATCCACAGGATGCGAGGACAAAATTGAGGAGGAGGAGATTAATTGTTTCACATGCATGCTCCGTTAGCTATACATTTTTACTTGCGGGTACTTTCAATATGGAAACGAGTAGCGCTCAGTAACAGTTATAGATCTAACCGGGCTTATTCCTACCACAATCTTTCTGTGTAATCAACTAACACGTGTAGGCAGAAAAGCCAGGTGCAAGAATCATCTTCTTGAATGTCTCATCGAGTGAGTACAAAGCCCTGGGCTCGACACGCGTGCGAGGATCGATCAAGCATTGAAGCGTCATGAGCACTCTGACATTATCATTCTGTCCATGGTGAGGTATTGAAAGGTCAGAGTGGCAATGCATTAAATTGCGGACCATCCGCTCCCACACCTGCTGATGAGAAATGGGATTGGCCATCTCATCACTCCATGTCAAGCCATACTGCGCAACGATAGACTTCAAATCTGATTGTGATAAGTGCGTTCCTCCATTGAAGACATCAACAAATAGACGCTCACGAGGCGGAGTATCATCGTCAAAAGGCATTCCTATGACGATATGACCTGGTAAGCCAATGAGATCCAACTGTGCTCCACAAACTCTCCTCACAATAGCAGTGTAGACAATAGCAAGAGTGATTGGTATCCCTGTCTTACGAGTCAACACCTCATGTAGAAGCGAATTGTTCGCATCGTAATAGTTTGTTGTATTTCCTTTGAACTTGTGCGGAGAGTCATTGCCAAATATTGATTGCATCTCTTGTATAACCTCCATCAAGGGAAAGTTTTCACAATGTCCAAGTCTCTGTTCAAGACCTGTTTTTATGGTATTAGCTAACTCGCACAGACGGCTATCAATTTCATCATCAACGTTTGAAATACGGACGGGAGTAATTGATTTGCCATTGTCGTCGAAACGACAAATACCTAAGCTCAAGTAAAACTTGGCAACTACCGAGGCACCCGTCTCAAGAACATACGTATCAGTTTTCTTATCATTGAGGAATTTCCATTGTTGATATGAATGCAGCCGATGTATCCCGTTGAGCACTCTTTCACACGTGTGCATAATATCGAACGTGTCAGAAATTGATTCACATATTCTTTCTATTCTGCCTTTCTTGTATTTTGTTTCAGACAATTGTGACTGCTCTATCCCATAGAAATTGTGCTCTTGGTTCAATCTCCTGATGATATATTTCAGATGGTCAATAATATCCTCTCCATCTTCCATCAAAGAGATCCAATTATGATTATCTGCGCTTTCATCTAAACCTTCAACCTTATGTACAGTTCCACCGACAATAACTTGTCGATCTTCGCCTTTCGGGTCGTCAATATCAAGCTGAATAACTCGCTCCAACACGCTATGATCAAGTTGACGCCTACGCATGAATTCATTGAACCCTTCCTCCGTGTGAACACGATGGACATTTAAATTGTTTTCTTGTGACCACTTGATAAACTCTATGCTGTTTTTATTCACATATCCCTTTCCATTTGCCCAGAGACTACCTATTCGTGACTTCCATACATCTTGGCAGCCTGTCGAAATTTTATCCCGATAATAAATGTTTGCAGCCCGCATTTGGAGGAGCTCGTCACAACCAAGATGGGACAAAATGATTGTTTGGATATCGTGTGGGATGGAAGTAAAGTGCGGATCTTCGTCGTCTGTCTTGAGCTGCATACTTCCGCCCCTATCCGTCATGGTGTTGCTACAAGTGCTGGGTCTTTTACATTGGGTATGGCGGTGGTGATAGTCCATTGTCCTAAAGCTAAAGCCTACGGTAAGCATAAAGATATCTACAGTATGGTACGCAATGATTTTGCGCTGATGCAGAATGCATATTGGGGAGGTTCGCCGGAAAAATCAGTACGAATTCCTACATGAAAATGCATCAGTCAGATAGTTTCTTTTTCACCTTTGTTGCATAGTGTATAGTATCAGGGATGAGCTTTTGTCCCTCTTCATCTGTAAGTATTAACGATATCAATCGTAGTTTGAGGAGAGCACGTGTGAGCTTAGGCGAGGTTGTTATTCATACTTCTACTTGAACTTGATCAGTCAAAACAAATTTAGATATGTTCTCTTCTTAGTAGCTTTTCTGTGTTCAATAGATTGTTCTTCTGCTGCTCAGACAAACCACGCTCTAGAGCCCCAAGACTTGGGCTTGTCAGCATTACCACATCCAACATCCCTTATCTTGCATATTATCGCTTGAAATAAAGCACTTTCATTGTCTACAAAAGTTGTTAGAGCGAACAACACGGATCCTTGCATTTCAAATGCACCTCATCAATACGAGCAAGTACCTGCTCATCCAGAGTTACATCATTTACAAATGGTGCCAAATTCTCCTTTAACTGTTCCATTGTTGTTGCACCAACAATTACTGATCCATTTTTCTTCACAAACTCACGACTGCGTACAAACCCAATGGCAAGTTCAGATGGGGTTAATCCAGCGTCACTTGCAATTTTGGCATACTCCTCTGTTGCATCTAGTGTTGTTTGAGCTGCAAAGTTAGGGTGCCAGCGCTTCATGTAGTCTCCAAAACGAATAAATCTTGAATTGGGTGTGCTGCTGCCGGCAGAATGTCGTTTGTTGTACTTGCCACTGAGCAATCCACCCGCCAACACGGACCAAGGCAGCAATCCAATATCGTAGTGATGGCATGCCTCAGCCAATTCCGAGTCAAAGCGACGATCTAACAAGTTGTAAGAGTTTTGGATGGTTGCCAACTTATCTCTGATGCCAAGTTGTTCACACGCATTGATCCATTGGCATACACCAAATGTAGACTCATTCGATAGGCCGATGTAGCGGATCTTTCCCTCATCAATCATATCCTTTAGTGCCGATGCAGTTTCAAAGATCGACACCTCGTCGTTCCGCGCTTGTTCATGCTGGAATGTCGTCATACCAAATGCAGGTACATATCTATCCGGCCAATGCACCTGGTATAAATCAATGTAATCAGTTTGGAGTCGTCGCAATGATGCATCCACCGCATTCTTCACGGAGGAAGAATCCAATCGACAGTCCGGTGGAGGAGAAATCGGTTCATTGGGATACGATCTGGCAGCTGCCACTGGTGAATTGGGGAAATATCCAGCAATTTTCGTAGCAATTACCATATCCTGACGAGAGACACGCTCCTTGGCAATGTACCGTCCCAAAATTTCTTCGGTAGCACCAGCGCGATAGTCAGGACACGTCAAAGGCACAGGGTACAATTCTGCTGTATCGATGAAGTTGCACCCAGTTGAGATAGCGTAATCAAGCTGTTGAAAGGCATCCTCGTCGTTATTTTGTACTCCAAACGTCATCGTTCCCAAACATGATTCGGAGACAATCAGATCGGATTTGCCCAGGCAACGTGGGTTACAGACGTTGGTTGCTGTGGTGGAAAGGGCCTTGGCTGCTGCTGTGAGCATGCTCAGTCCAAGAAGGGATGAAGATGAAATCATTTTACTACTGCTGTTTCTATGAAGGCGAGAAGAATACGACGCTATGGATATCATGCTTTGTTTTGATGTCCATGTCCATGGTGTTGGGCGTCTCTTGGTTGGAGGTTGCAGCGAGCAGCGAGCGGAATGAGATTGATGTAATGAGTCATCAAAATAAATGTCGATCATTGGTAGATAATAGTAGAAAACTCTTATGTACACATAATGTGAATGAAGGTAAACTAAAATAAGTAGCCTCTTGACTTGTTTCAATGTTGGTAGGGCAACACGCTATTCACGAGGGTGTTGAGAGAAGCATCAAAAAATAAACAAAAAATGACGACAAATCTCGTTGATAGATGAAATTACAGTTAACGACATGCAGTTCGTATGAATATGAACCTCTCCTCCTTTTACAAGTCCTCCTATTTGTCTCTTCCTCCTTCTTGTCTCCTTCTTGTTCTTCTCTCTTTCTCTCTCTTACGCAACTTTCTTTGTACCCTTCTTAAAATGCAACTTCACATCACCATACGTATCTTTGGCATAAGCAGATCCCAACCCAATAACAGTCAACGTCGCCATAACGAATGTCGCATCAAGTGTCATGAAGTAATTCATCAAATTTCCATTGAAGAATTCAAAGCTCAACATGTAGTTCATAACCAAGAACCAGTAGAGGCGTTGGACAGGGATGACGAATAAGGCTGCGGAACCTACAATCATGCAGAACTTGTGTGCCTTGATGTTCTTGCTGTGGATGATGAAGCATAGTCCTGATCCGAATGCAAGTGTGGCGGTGATTGATGCAACCTTGTCGATGCTATCGACAACCGGGCCCTACGTGTAGAAAAATGGGACAGATTTTAAGAGAAATCGTATGAGTTTTATCAACGCAAAGCGATTGGCACACAGCACAGCACATATGATTATATTACTCACAAAGTTGATCATACCATGCACAAACAAGACATAATTAAGGTACAAACTCCAAGGAATAACACAAGTTTGAAACACCCGTCCAGTAAAACGGTGGATCCATGCCTTCGTCGAAGTCAACCGTTCCGCATCCGAAAGTGCCGCGACATCATCACCAAGATACAAGTTGATCAAGCAACAGAGTGCGAGCACACCCGAAAGTTGAACATGGATGATACGGCTGAAGAACTCACGATCGATGGCATACATTTGGGACATGGCACCACCAAAGGCTTGTTTCCATTCCTCGGGTGTGTCGGACCATGGCATGTAGTTGTGCAACGTGGAGTTAACCATCGTGTCCGGGGTGGAATAGGAGTAGAGAACCATGCGTTCAAGTGACCAGAAGGCTGTCCATGTGCCCATGAGGCCGAGGATGACGGTGGTTGGAGCGATCTTCTTGCTGAAGGACATGGTGATTGGTCTTGAGCTTGAGTGAACTGAGAGTAGGCTGCGCTCTCTTGCTTTGCTTGCGTTTATGGTTCCTTTTCCTCCTTTGCAACCTGTCAAGATACTTTGTTGTTTTGATCGGTTCGCAGTTCGCAGCGCAAAACTGGGAAAGAATGAAAGAATCTTGTTGCATTTGAGAAGGTGTGTTTGGGTGAGAGGTGACAGATGTTGAGACAGATGTTGAGACAGAAGATGGGAACTCATGAAACTTCAAGCTGGAACTGGCTGGAACATACAGAAGTTTCTCACACCTTCACACCCCCCACGTACGCCCAAACGACCTGCCTTGTACCTTGCTAATCAAGCTATGGTAGCGAATCAAGTACAATATCAAGACATAAACAACTATCAATGAATAGAAATGTCGTCGATAGAAGGGAAGAAAAGTAACAGTCTCAGTTTTTCTAAGGAGAAAGAGACAGAAGTAGAAAGAGACAGCTATTGCAGCTACAATTTCATTATTTACATTTCTGCCAGTACCTTGACCTTGACTCCTGGAGGAGCTGGAGTCGGCGAAACAATCCTGTTGGAAGATGACGAGTCGTCCGAAGAAGATGATGTACTAGATGAAGATACACCAGGTCGCTTCGAGAGTGGTGGGCGAGGAGTATCATCTGAACCTCCGGCATTGCAGGCTATCTTTGTTTCAAATACATTGGGTAGGCAGGTTATTGTTGTGTTTCACTCGAGGGTGTTGTTGTGGTGTGTTTGTGCGTGTGTGTTTTATATCTACTAGGTTAGGTCTCCCTTCGTCTTAGATCTCTCTTCGTGGTGGTATCCACGATAGAGGATAGAGGAGAGAGGGTACGATGATGTGCGATGGGTACGAGAAAGATCCGATGCATCGTTCAAGTTTGTTTTAAGTGCTGTTAGTAACAGATAAATTAATCGCAGCTACTATTATCATTTTAGGTTCACGACTGACAACTGCACGATCATCTTTACTATCTTCTATCTGATGTGGGATGTCTAATGTGGCCGGCTGCGCGCGCTATCTGCCTTTTAGATTGTACTCATACTAATCTATCTTCTATCTGGCTCTTGGCTTGTTTGGCCGTGCGGCTCCACTGCAATCTTCACCATAAATTTCTAACAATATCAAACGAAGAGGATATCATGTCATCCACAACACTGCCCCCCTCCCTAAAAAAAATCAATGTCTTTCTCAAACGAGCCGAAGAACTCGACCGTGACAAATCCAATGCAGAGTCACGCGTCATGGCCTACAATTGTCGTCAATATGCCGTACAGATTGGTATACCTCTCGTATCATCCTCGTCTTCTTCTACCGACAATGACAATGGAGCCGCTGCCAAGGCATCATTGGGAAATTTATTGACGACACTTGAAAATGAAAAACGAGCCATGTCGGTATTTTCCAAAAGTGAGCATTGGAAGATCTGTCGCAAGGTTGCCGATCGAGTATTTGAAAAGGCCGACGCGGAAGATAGAGCTGGTGTTGCCAATAAGGGTACCGCACGTAGTTTTTATGCGGCAGGAACTTTCTATGAGATATTGCAACAATTTCACAATGACGAAATCAAGAATAAAGATGGAGCTGAATTAAATGAAGATGAGGCTTCGGTTGTGGAACATATTGACGAGGAAAATCAGCGGAGGATTTATTGTAAGTGGAAGGCCACTGATATTCTGACGGCTTTGAAAGAGGGACGGTCACCTACTCCGGGTGGATATCAACGTGAACAAGAGGAGGCTGCTGCTGATGATGCAATCAATGGTGATGACGTAGGTGATGGGATGAATAACAATGAGAAGGGAGGCATAGTAGAGGGTGGTGGATGGTCTTCAGCTCCAATAATTCCGAAAGAAACGAATGAGTTGCCATTACCTCCACCGGCTTTTCCGTCCATGCCGTCGTCGGATTTATTTGAAATGCCCAGTCAGAATAATAACACAAGCAGTAGTGTACCACCACCTCCATACGATGGAATTGAGCTAAGTTTGAGTGGGCAACCAACTGCTGCAACATCAACTACTGAGAATTATGAACAAGAAGAACAAAATGATGACCAAGAGCTATTCATTCCTGCACCTCCTCCTCCTCCCCAGAAGCCATTGACTCCTCCTCCACCGTCCTACTCTCAACAACAAGAACAACAACATTTTTCCAACACAGCTGGTGGTACTGGCGATAACAACAACAGCAATAGTGGAGGGAAAGGAATGTTTTCCTCCATCTTTCACAGCTCCAAATCTTCCAATAAAAAGCTATCAAAGGAGCAAATGGGAGATGCCATAGAATTGACTAAATTTGCATTGGCAGCGTTACAAACTGGTGACGGAGAATTGGGTAGAGAACGATTGGAACAGGCATTGGGTCTTTGGCGATGAGAGAATATATGATGATGTCGTGTGTCATAGTGCTGATAGGTAGGTGTAGTATAATGAAAAAGTTTTATACGAATACGTTTAGAGAGACTATCTCACCAACTGCGAAGTGCAAAGATCAAGCGGCTGCCTGCTTACTTTTGAAGTCCCGAGCCATATTCCGTACATTGATATTCTCAGTCAAAAACAAATTCGTAATCTTCGTCCCAAGAGCGGGAGAGGTAATACCATTCTCAACCACTCGTCGGTCACTGTCGGAGAAGGGATTGGTCTTGAGCGCTTCTTCGGCCTTTTTGATTTTGGAAATGTTGGTGTGAAACCAGTTGGTAATCGCCCTGCGTTCATACGTGACGCCATCTGAAGCTAGGACTGGATCGTCGGTCATCAAAACCAACTCAATCGGACAAACAAGCTCGGGAGGGGGTTCATTTGTGCTTGGAATGTTGCCGTTGCCATCCACTGTGACGTTAGGTGTGAATGTCCCAATCGCAAAGTCAGTGTTACCAAAGAGGTTGGATGGTAAAAACGCAGACTCCAGTGTTGACATTCCCAAACTTGATTTGTCGGCATCATCGTCCATAGGAGGAAGAACCGAGTTGGGTGGTGCCGTTACTACTTGTTGTGGTGGCTCTTGGTAGTCCAGCACAGCGCGTTGGAATACCTTGCGCTTGAAACCTTTCACACCACTTTCACCATTTCCAATTTTAATTGTCTCATTCAAATACTCTTCGTCAATGACCGCTTCTTTCAACGCGGCAATTGAGTCAATATCCTCTGATTTCACGAGCCAATTGTAGAAATCTTCCACGGAACCCTTGATGCACTGATGTTGTGATTTCAAAAATGAGAACAATTGGTCATTCCTGACAGCTGCAGAGACAGATGGAGCTCGTGATGCAGTGCTTCGATCGTTGAGACTGGATACTGAACCAACTGAGGGGTCATTACTTGACTTCTTCGACGAGTTCACGCCTGTAATTCCAATTTCTGACGGAAGTTCGGCAGGCTTTGTCATCAACAATTCATCTCCAAGTGAGTATTGTGGAGATGATATTTGAGTGTCAGGTGTAGCAGATAGACCGCGGATACCCTTGTCGAGAGACTTCTCTAAAAGTTTGCTAATACTTGAGTCGACTTCAGGAGCAGAAATCGATTCGAAAGTACTTGCAGGGCAGAAGGGAGGCTTTGCGGCAGCGGGAGCAGCCGTTTCCGTAGTTTCCTTGCGCGAAGGTGCTAATGGCTCAACTTCAGAAACATTCTCGGTACCAATTGCCTCTTGAATCAAGGCAAATGCTTTCCATACTGCAGTTGAACGTCCATTCAAATGGACGGGGACGAAGTTATTGACGATGGTGGTTTTCACTGAAATGCTTGCACCACTTCTGTCCACCAGATCTTTCTTTTTTCTTCCCTTCTTGCCTGTCAAACACTTTGCATGGGAAGAGGCAACATATATCGTCTTTGACAATTTGCTTGTGTTGGTTCCGTTGGAAGTGACGTTTGTTTTTGGTGCCGCTTGGGGTACCTTTCCTGCTTTGGGAGGCTTGTTCTTTTCTACACCAGTTGTACTCGTACTTGTCGATGTGGAAGCTGCAGAGGATTCAATTGTCGTTTCTGTGGTGTGCGGTTCGGGGACATTGGCATCAGGGATGTAGCCGTAATAAACGACCATATTGTCAACCTTCAGAAGGACCTTCTGTTTAGTACGAAGTAATTCCACCTCAAATCGATCTTTTTCGACCATGTAGTCGTGGACTTTGGCAAACTTGTTGTTCATAGCTTTGCCCTTTGCGCTAGTGAGACCCGTGATTCTAACATTTTGTCCCACCATGCCCCACTTGTGCCGCATTTCAATGTCCTTCAGCATCTTTGCTTGTGCCTCTTCCTCTTTTTTCTTCCTTTCTTCGGCAGCAATAGCCTCCTCTTCTTCCTCCTTCTCACGAAGGCACACCTCCTCTCCCCGAGTGGCCAACTCTTTGCATTGTTTTGAAGAGAACAGATCTTCACGTAACGCTGCCACCTTGTACATTTCTGAATCGAACAAGAGCGTATATTTGCCCTTCCCTTCAATGAAAAGCTGATACAATCGATTGATAGGGTCGGGACTCCCTCCATTCCGACAAAGCTCCGCCTTCGAAACGTTCTTCATCCACGTACTTGGATCATTCGACTCCAACACGGTAGCAACGTAAGCCTTGAAACGCTTGGCATCACACTTATTCTCCTTCTTCCTCGCAATGGCATTGGCAGAGTCCTGCATCTCAGAAAACAACTGGCGACTTTCATGCAATAAATCTCCCAAACGGCCGTAAATGTCACTCTTCAGTCCACTCTGTTCCGTCATCTGTTGAAGATAGTTGTACTTTTGACGTGCACGCACCAGCACATTATGATAGGTCCCATACCGTTCCAAAACAGAGAGAGAATTGTTCTGCGCCGAACTATTTGATCGCAGTTTGTTAACCACACTGGATAATTCAGCATAGACTTGTTTACACCTCCCCTCGGCAGTTTCAAATTGATTGACAAGTTTTTCGTGCGCTCGATCCGCCACATCAAACATCATCAATGCGGATGGTTTCATTGTGACAATCTCTCCACTGTGATTGTCCGGGTTCAGTATATCAGTCCCCATTGGATCCAATTGAATATATGCCAAAACCTCCCAAAGGCCAGGATTCAATGATGTTTCAGCAACAGTCACGAGTGGTTCCAATATAGCCTGTCGATGACAATCCAATTGAAGCTTCTCCACAATTTCCCGTCGTTTCAACGTAAACGCACGTTTTTCACCGGTTGTCGATTTCATTTCCACACGGATACTCTTGATTTTGGAGTAGAATTCATACTTCGGTTGGAGGGCATACACAGCAATCTTGACAATATCGCTATTATTCCTCCGATAATTGGTCACCATCACCCCCCTTGGAATCTGAGTATAATCCAACACACCCTCCAATTGAAGAGGTGCATCCTTCTTCTTCCCCTTCTGCACCTTGGCAGCCTGCTCGGCCACATCCGGACGATGCTTCTTATTCCACGCCACATGGGCAATTTCAAGGGTTCGATCATCCGGACCAATTTTGGAAAATACCTCCAACATTTGTGTCACGTACACTTGTCTCAGTTGAACATCCGACAAGACATCACGTGCATCGGTAAACGCTTCAAATATGGGACGATTCTCTTCCCCATTCCGATCGGGGTGGAGACGTATCGATTTTTTACGATAATGCTTCCGTACCAATTCAGTAGTCACTTCAGTCTTTTTTTCCAACATCTCCTCACAATGACGGAGTACCTTGAGCCTCGCATCATCCGTCACATCCTTCAATCTAATTTTCATCTCATCCGTAATTGTTTTTTGGTACAATTCATCCAATAACGCCTCCACAATTACCGGTGTGTCCGGAGTACAATGAAACTTTTTGATGTATGGCAATGAAAATAATCCCACACTCAATGGACGATGATGAGCTCTCATGACTGGACACATTTCACGGACATATGCCACACGTTGACTATCATCCCAAACATCTCGATGTTCACCAAAGCCATCATTGACATTAACTAACGCTTCAATCGTTTGTCGGGGGCAAAAGAAGGAAAATGATTCTTCCAATGCGTCAATTGCCTTACTGTTATTCTGAGTTTCAAGCCGCAGTGCAATTTTAGTGTAGGCCGATTGAAATATCCCACGGGTATGTTGCGTATAAACTAACAGCTCTTGTTTGTACTGCGAGCATAATTTATCATTGTCACGGATTTCAGTTTCAATCCCCTTGATTTTCTTTTGCACTTGAGCACTGAGCTTTGGTTTGTCCTTCTTTTTATTGGCCACCTTATTGGAAGAAGTGTTGGCTTTGGCTTCTTTGGCCTTTTCCTTTTCGGCCTTTTCAGCGTCATTGATTATTGTGCCCAGCTCCTTTCGAAGGGTGTCCTCACGATTTTGGTACAATGTCACGACATTGCCCAACTCTTGTTCATGCAACAGCGCTTGGATGAGCGGACTTGCCTCGGGATTGGGAAAGGTGACCGAGCGGAAGGGCGTGAGGAGGGGCAGGTTGGCTATTTCGACGGCCGAGGGGACTGCGGGTGGGGCGGCGATTGTTTTCGGCATTGTTGGTATGGGCCCTCAGTGATGGAGTGATGACCGTTCTATTGATACTACGCTGAGGCCGCCCTGCGATGCAAGCTGGAATGTTGTTCGATCAAAATGAATAATAATAGAGGGGGCGCAATAGAGAGGAAGTAATGATGATTCCCATTGCCATTGATACCTATTATGCCAACAGCAGCAGCAGGATAAAAAGAGAGGCCAGCGCGATTTTAGATTTTTTCTGTTTTGGTAATGGTGATACGGTAAAGTATTAGAACGTATCTATGATACCTCCTACGTACGAAACTGGATTGCTTCAAAGAGAAAGAAATTAGGTGATCGATAATGTTTATGGTATCGATGCGGAGGGATGGAGGGGATAGCTAATGTTTGTTTTCATTATCCTGCGTGGTTAAGTATTACTACTTGACAACACAAGATAATCTGCCAATGCCAACACACCACCAGTACTATCCGGCAGCCGACTCTCCTCCGACCCAACATCCACACCCTCCTTCAAATATCGCAGTTGCAAAGTCAGATCGTTCGGACCAGATGCCAACGCAGCCACATTACTCAACATGCTCACCGATCCACTGGGCCTCGTATCAATCAAGGTCGGGTTCAAAATCACCGATGTGCAATCCAACTGTTGTTCCTTTGCCATACGCTCGAATCGACCAGTTATCCCACCAGTGAATTTGACATGGTCGGCACCCACAAGACAGCAAATCAACCCACCAGGATTGTTTACTACCCATTTGTACGCATTGCTTGCCATACTTTCATCCCATAAAATTCGACCACTAAAGAATCTTGCAAAGGACATGTCCTCTTCTAATACTTGTCCCGTAATGGTAGTTCGCAATATCCCCATTTTTTTGTGAAGATCAAACGATGGACTGATAACATAGTCCACGTAAGTCTTGTAGTATCGATTGCGAGCGAATTGGGCAAAGCCATTTGGATCAGGTACATATTTTTGCAGTTTGTCACGTGACAATCCTGGTAGTCCATTGGCTTCTACCAATCCCAAATCTTCCGAGTCTACATTTAATGCAATCAGAGGTATATTGAGTTGACGGCATGTTTGAAAGATGGGTAGGTATCCCTCGAAGGACCACGACCATCGTTTTTCCCATTGGACCTGTTCTTTTAGTTCATCATCTGAGATTTGTTTCGAGATGTACGCATCGAGTACTTGTTGAAATTGTACTTGCACCATTTCTAGACCTACGGCCATTTTATTATTGCTGCCGAATTGTTGTTGCTTGCGATGTTGATGGATTTTTTGTATGAACTGTGCTTGTAACTTGTGATCCTTGACGGAATTGTGATGCTCGCCAAGCCATACCGCACCACCATGGTTGCCACTTGTCTTCGATAGAATTTGAGTCAATTTGTTTGGATCGATGGGCGTTAATGTCGGATCTAACTTGGAAGATGCATCCGGGTTTATTCGATAGGACGAAAACGCCGTTGTCGTGTCATCATCTGCATTGGCAATAGGAACTAGGGATGACAAGCTAGAAGAGACGAGCACTCCGCTACCAGCTGCAGTGGCAGATCGTAAGGCGCTTCCCAGAACATCGCGTCTTGTGGACAAGGCGCTGACAAGTGTGCAGCTTTCTGCTATAGTGAGCAGGGTAATGAAACATGCATTAAGCGAAACCATCTTTGGCTTCTGAAATGATACTTATCTAGCATGTTTGTATTTTTCCAGCTTGCCTATCATATTTTATCTACTCTATCATTCATCTTCTGATCTTTCTTCTATCTCTGCGTTGGCAGAATTTGGAATTTGAGATTTTTTGAGAGAGATGAGACATGAATGTGGTCTCCTCATGAGATAACGCCAAGGGCCTTTTATCGGACGTCACGATGGTTCACAATCGCGAGATTTGAAGATTAATTCTCCCGTCTTTCATCTTAATTTGTTATTTTACTCAAAAAAATAGTCTGGATGACCTTAACCATCAGTGAACTGTTGTGTTGCGCTCTAGATGACATCTTTTTTCACCTCAGCCTCTTCACCATGACCATGTCAAACTGATCGTAAGTAGCGCCGACTTGCAAAATTGCTAGTATTGCGAACCAGGCTCAAAAGAGCGATAGATCCTTGAAGCAACGCATCCGCATTCTACGAATACAAAACGATGGCAGACCCACGCATGTCGTTTCGATCCACTGGCGCCCACAGTCTTTACAGTGTTGACGAGGAAGAGGAAATGTCGTATTACGAGGACGAGGAAGAGTTTTTTGATGATGAGGAGGAATATTATGATGATGATGAGCAATACAGTCCTGGCGGTGGACGAGATCGATATAATAAGTCGGCGATGAGTAATACTAATCGATATTCTGGGAATAATCGCGGCGATGGCGGCGGGCGTGAGCTTGTGGAATACGATGCTGATGATTATGACAATTACGCTGATGACCATTATGACGACAGAGGCAGAGGAGGTGGTGGCGGTGGTGGTCGTGGAAGAGGAGGTGGTCGACAACGCGCTGGCAACGGTAATAATTACAAAAGCCGGTCAAGCAGCAACCGCCGCAGCAGAAATAATAGCAGCGGCGGCGAGAGAAAACTTGTATCGATCTTACCAGGCACACCCAAGCAAGCTCAAGACATCATCCGGCAGTATTCGCTTGGAATGCCCCTCAAATATGCTACACACATGGCGTTACCGCCCACAACTCCCCCCGAAGGTCCAGCTCGTGAAATTGCCACGTTGCAAGTGGCCAATCTGGTCCCTCAAGAGTATGCATTTGTACGACGATCAAATGGACAATGGTGCTTTGCTCAATTGGCCGTACGTCATGATTCACTCGAACAAATGGTATTCATCGTCAACAAGGGAGGGAGTACCAAGACTTTCAAAAGGTTTGAATGGCCAGGATTTGTGCGCAGAATCAAGTGGACCGAACGGAGGGTGCAATTGACAAAACCGCTCAATGAAATGCCCAATGGGAATGCTGCCATCGAGGGGGGGACGTCGGGACAACCGCTTGCACTTGAAAATGGTGGAGGACCGACTAATAAATCAGCGTCTGCACCCCAAAACAATCCAGCACAACCCGACAAGCCGCAGCAACCCGAAGTGTCTACAATGACCATCAAGGAAATGAAAATCGAACTGCAACAACTTGGCATTGACTTTTCTCTTTTTATGGAGAAGCAAGAATTCCGTAATGCAGTGATTGATGCACGTGCCGAGGCGGTGAAGAATGCATTGATACGGGAACAACAGATGCAACGTCATCAGCAAGAGGAAGAACAACAACAGCAACAACATCAAAATCAACACAACAATGATGGGTTTGAGAATTTTGATGAAATCAATCTTAACTCTAACCTCGATGCGGACCTATCCAATCTGGCTGGTCAGATTATCACACTTCAACCGATGCAAGACGACGAAGTTAGTGAATTAATGGGTGATTACCTATTAACAGAATACAAATTCCAAATGAAGGTGTTGGAACGTGAACGACTTAAAAAGCAGAATGATGCGAATAAGATGGCAAGTATCAATGAACACGGTAGTGGCAATGGGAATCTTGGGGATGGCCAACAGAGCAGTGCGTATCAATCGGGGCTTGGTCAACAGAGCAGTGCTTATCAATCATTTAATATTGAGGGAGAGGGGGAGAGGAAGCTACCTCATTATGAAAAGCAGGCGTTTGCGAAGAGTCAGAAGTGGGGAAGTGTTAGTGAAGAAGTTTAGATAGAGAAATGGAGGGGTATGAATTGTGTTGGAGAAAGGTGAAAGTGCAGCGGATACTTGACTCTTTGCGCAGAGGGACATATGAACAGTACGCGACGATGAGATGCGCGAACGTAGATAATATGCATGTTAATAGTAAGTAAATTATTCATCCAGAAGAACCATTTTTTCCTTGGGCTTTATTTTATTGTCTTATTAGTCACTTCAGGAAGGGCTGTGCTGGTCTCTTAAGTGTCTCTAACCATTGTTCTATGCATGCCGTAATGATTTATCCTCTCACTTGAGGTCGAGATCCACTAAAGTCAGCGTTATGTTCAAATTAGATTACGATAATTCAGGTAATGGAGGAAGTGGATCCATATTAATGACACCTGTTGGAAGCTTACGGAGTTCCTTCTCAATTGGCTTTGTGGACGAAAAAGCTGCTGAATATTTTTTTGTGTCACAAGTACTGGATTTGGAAGCGGATTGCCGGTAGTTTTTATACTCTTTGTTGTATTGTTTGACTTTGTCCGGTATGTCATCCAGAAAATGACTGTTTCGAGTTGCTGACATGTTCAGTGGAGCGTAGAATTTAACATACTTGTATGCAGCAACCCATCCATGAAAGTTGGCCCTTCGATTAAAATCGTGATCATCATCTCCAAGAAAAAAGTTCCTTTCGTCTAAGTATCCAAGCTCTTTTAGGGCATCAGCTCGGAACATGAGTGGACCGCGATTGTTAGTAGCTGTAACGTAAACAGCATCTTTCATACGCTTTTCTTCCTCTGTGCTCAAAGCTTCCACATCTCTGCCACATCTGCCAACCTTATACCACGTGCCTGGTCCTTGAGAATGCCCACATCGACCACTGATAGAGACAATGTCATTGTATTCGAAAAAGGGCCTTGACAGGTCATGATTCCAGCCCTTTCCTTTCAAAAACATATCCGCCTGTACATCAACAATAAAATGCGTCGGGTTGGAAAGTAAGAATCCCGTATTATCTGAGGATGTTTCATAGACCGAGGTGGGATGAAGTACTACCCTTGCTCTAACTAGCGTGGAATCGTTTCCGATACAGTCCGGCGATAATAATACCTCCCTTAGAACATCTAGACTGCTGTCCAAACAGTTGTCAAGAACAAATATCACTTCCCAAGATCCCGCGACAGTTTGGCAGAGCGTCGGGGCTGTTTCCCTTAACACTTCGGCATCGTTGAAACTAGGAGAAACGATCGAGTATTCCGGTTTGTTGTAAGAAGGAGAGAGCTTCAGATCCAGAGCTAAGATGGGAGCAGCACGCCCGGCAGCACTGACGTTGGGTGAGCAATACAACTGATGTGTTGGTAATGAAATGGTTTTCCCAACTGATGTTATCCGACAACTGGGAATGTTGATTCCCGCCTCTGAATCTTTCAAATTTGTGAGCGATGATGATAGTAGTTGAAAGTGGTCACTCGAATTGAAACGTGAAGGATCGATTAGACCTCCAGAAGTAGGTGACCAATCGCCGCACGGGAACAACCCAACTACACTTGTGTTTGAAATCGGAGAAGAATTAGAAGACACAACAACATTGTTGATGATATTAGAGTTGATTTTGATCCCAATAACCGCGAGCACGATGGCATAGAAAATAAATGAAGTATGTTTCTTGTTACGTCTGGTGAGTCCTTGGACACGGTTCATGTTGAGGTGTTATTGATTACCATAATCGCAGTCTACTAGATAACTATCGTACGAACTATCTTCTGGCCGCTCTCGCTCATGCTCATGTAATGTCGGTCGATCTCTTCGCATTTTTGGTGTAGACGATGTCGCATCAGACTCAAAAGCGGCACTCGATCCTAACACATTTCAGAATTTGCATCAAAAATGAATCTCAACAAAATGAGATGATTGATCGTGGCGTTCTACCATACATACTCATACCTTTTGAGTTCTATTCATAAACATCACCTTTGCATATCTTCTGGAAGAAGCCTGCAAGTTGACTACGAATAATCTTATAAAGTTAACCCCCCAAAAAGTCACAGCTTGTAGGGAACGATGAGTCCGTCGCAAACCAAGCCTTTCATCCTGACACCTCGTGTACTGCCAGCAATAATATACCTGCAATTACTAATACTTCCCACTCAATGCACAGCTCTTCGCAGGGACAATGCAGCTTTCACCTCCAACTATATTTCAAACCAACGACCATCGACGCGCAAAACAACAGTACTCTTGTATCAAATTATTGAAGAGCCGCTGAACAAACAAAGAATTTCGCCATCACCAACAAACACAGAAGATGCACTTGTGGACGATACTTCCGGTCAAGTCGTATTTGGTGACAATAACGATTCGAAAAATCTGACATTGGACACTAATGAGGAAATTGAAGATAACAAAGACTGGATATCTGCCACCCGGACTTTGGGGAGTCTCATCTTTCAAATGCAAGATGAGACGAAGGACAGTAATTTAGATGTCTTTGGTAGACCGTTAAATTTGCCGCTTCAAATTGATCAGTTCGGTCTACCGAAAGACTATGATAATGGCGATGGTACTGGTAATGGATGGCAGTCTTCGTTGGCAAGTTATTTGTTAAAGTTGAAGAGAGACGAGGAGGACAACCGTGAAAGGTTTGAGGAAAACAAAACCCTAATCACCAAAGAGGAGGGGGAAAGTTCCAAGATATCAATGAATATACAGTTAGATCAGGTAAGTTTGCTTGAATGTATTGTCGCATTTGAGTCACTGTATCTCCTGTCTGACAGTGTTATCTTTTCATTCTTCATCGCCGCCATATAGAAACTGAAAGAACTTGATGAAAGTCTTAACCAGTTATCCATCACTGAAAACCTAATGAACGATATTCAAGTTATACCCAACTCTCATAATAGCAAAAGCTATGTAGAACCAACAACACTCCCAGGGGATGTCATTGGGCAAGATATATTACGACTAAGCTATCCGGAACATTACAAAAATAGGATAGGGCGAGACATGAGACACCTCGCAGTGTCCATCGCTGCAAGCATTGATCAACCGTGGCAATGGAAATTATTCTTTGACGAAGGTGGTGGAGTGCTCCCTCTATTAGAGTGTATTCGAGATGGTGCACGATCTGTCGAAAAGGGACGAGCCGATGGTGATGTTGAAGGAACGGCGAATAGTCAACAACTTCTTTTGGAACAGCAGCAAAATGAGGTATCGTTTGCAGCTGCGTGTACTGCCTGTCGGGCTTTGAGGGATTTGAGTGCCTTGTCCAAAGATTTTGCTGCGGTTGTAACTGATGATATTTTGAGGGTGAACGAACAGTGGAGTACTTGTGTGGTGGAAGGAGATGGTTACGATTGTTATTCAGGGGGATTAATTTCAGATCTACTAATACTGTTGAGACATGCCAATGAAGCAGAATCATTTTACAATGGCAGAGGGAATGATAGGAAAGGATTGCGTGGTAGCAAACGTGATCGAAAAGGACGACAAGAAGCTCGCCGTCGCTGTGGTTTATATGTTGTCCAACTTTTATTGGCCATGGTAGTGGCCAGCGACAAAGCTGTTGAGACGCTGCGAGCTACTTCTGGTCTCATCGAAGCTGTCGAAGAATGCTCTTCTTATGCACCATCAGAACGTTTCAAACGTAAGTGGGTGAGAAAGCCTCTCAACTTTTTCAGACGAAAACTAGGCCTGCAAAAGACTCCTCTGCGAAAAGATGAGTGGTTGAAACCAGGTCTCAAGGGGCAAGTGCAACAGAACGCAAACAAACTTCTTGCTGGTATTGGACACAACATATGGACCCCAAAACTACCCGGTCAAAAAGGACTTCGCATTCTATGTCTAGATGGAGGAGGGACTCGTGGTATCGCTGCCGTGAATTCCCTTCGTCATCTTGTAGATGCAATGAAAGGAGTAGAAGTATGTGATGCATTTGATATGATCGTTGGAACATCAACTGGTGCGATTGTTGCATTTTTAGTTGGGTTGAGGAGAGAGTCCGCTGCCGATGCCAGGATTCGTTACGATGTTTTGATCAAGAGAATTTTTGTGAAGTCATTGCTTAAGCCAATCATGCTCGCAACAACCACTGCCTCCTATGACGAAGCTAACCTGATGGAGGTCTTGGAAGAGATTTTGAAGGACGACGGGATGCTCGATTCTCGTGCGAACCCAGCGGTTCCTCTCATCACTGCTGTGTCTTCAAAGATGAGTTCCACGCCCTCTCAGTTAGCGCTACTACGAAATTACAATTACGGTAGAGGCGAAATGCCAGACAGTTTCTGTATAGATCCACAAAAGGCAAGGCAGCGGCTTGGACTGGCGTATGATGATGTTATGCAGACTGATCTGTCTAAGGATATTCCGAAAAAGTCTACAATCAAGTGTGCACCACGCACTGGCCAAGGATCAAGATATCCAGGCTCATTCCGAGTCACACAAAAGATTGCGTTGCGCGCCACTACAGCCGCGCCTACCTTCTTCAAGCCTCTACTGAGCTTTGATGAATTATATGTTGACGGTGGAATTTTGGCAAGTAATCCAACATCTGTAGCTGTGCATGAAGCACGATCTGTGTTCCCCGATATACCAATAGAACTTATAGTGTCAGTGGGGACAGGGCGCTTTGCAGAAATCAAAGTCCCGCCAAGAGTTGGATGGGATGGAATTGTCGCTCAAATTCTGGATAGTGCAACTGACGCAGAGCAAGTCCACCATGCTATGGAGGTAAGTGGTTTCAATCCACATCACAATCAAGTCTTTGTGCAATAACATTCTAATATCATACTCACTTGTTTCTTGACAGGACGTCTTCGGGGAAGGAGCAAACGCCAGGGGGGGATCAAAGATGTCCTCGACAAAATACTTTCGTTTCAACCCCTTGATAGGAGAGCCTGATTCCTTTCCTATTGATGAGATCGATCCAGTCAGGCTACAAGAACTATGTGACATTGTCGATCGATACATGGATGAAGATGAACAAAAAACAAAATTGAAACAGCTTGGTGACATTATACATCCAAAATAATGAGCATGACGAAATGAACGAAGTTGCTTGTCTGTTGCAAATGCTAATGATAATGAATGAATGCTAGCTAGAGACTTTTATCTGTGTAGTTCCTCACTACAAATCATAATAGAGCACTCCGTCAGGCTGACATTGCTCCTTAGCACATAGAGCTGCTGTTCCCCAGAGTGAGGAAGCAGACCGGTTTCTTCTGAAGGTGTACAAGAGCTCCCACGAACTAGATACTTTCAGATAGGCTCAGGTCGAGAGGAGTAGTTCATTGGGAGTATTGGTAGTTTAGTAGCAACGAGGAATTCTATACAAATTAATTTTCAAAATCCATAAGTAAGTCACAGTCCCTCGTCCCAAGCAATCCAAAAACACATTTATCTTTTCTTGACACAATCTCATCTACAATACAACATCTAATTTCTCACCGCAGCATTCTTCTTCTTCTTGCTGCTACTACTGCCACCAAACAACTTCTTCATCTTTTTGGGCACAATAACATGTCTCTTTCTCCCATGAGAATGAATCGGAGAAACGGGGCCTTGGCGCTCCGAATCCAATGAAACAGTTTCCACCTCGGTTGCATCATCATCTTCAATGACACGAAGTTTATGAGCACTTCCTTTCGAACGGATGTGATCCGAATCCGCCACAGTCATGATGGGGATGTGAGTATACATTACATTTGAATCTACGGCACCTATTTGAGGCGATCTTACGTACGGGGGGATGCGAGCGTGCTGGTAGTCAACGTCTTGAAGAGCAGCTTCCTCATGCAAGGGCTCATCGTCAGAAGCCTCCACCTTGGTTTTTGGGCTATTATACATGAAATTCATGGCACTCTCCTGGGATAGCTTACCCGCCACACGGCCGTCATGCTCATCAATATCCATCACAGCACATGGAAAACAAGACGTAAACCACGATGTCACCTCACAGGTGGAGGCCCCGATAAAATCTAATATCTTGGGTCCCTGACTTGCATTCGACGCATCCGACCCTTCTGATCCCGAAGTGCTAACACGATCCGGAGGAGGGGAGGGAGATTCCCCCTCCTCTCTACTGTTTTCGACTACTAGCTCCAGCGGTTGGCCGAGCAGCGAATTTGTTTGTCGGCCCCGCTTGAAAGTTGTACTAGTCCGTCGTGATGGTGGTAGTCTTACGCTGGTCACTCGAGGCGAGCCGGCCCTCTCTATTACTGGGGAGAAAGCGGATGTCATACTTTGTCTTCTCTATGGGTCTGCTTCAACAATAGTAGCAGCAGCGGTTGCATTAGTGATGTCTTTTACAGTGCACGATAACGAGAGAAGTAATGTTCTGACAGTGATAGACTTTGGTGTGAGTGTTCGCCATCCAAGAGTTGATTTGGACGAAAGCATACGGGCATAACGAAGAAAGGCGGTCCGGCGGAACCGCGTTCAACGGACCATTGTCGGATGTTTGGTGACCGTTAACGCCAAAAATTTCTGTAGTACTAATTCCTATTGTAGCAATGGGAAAGGGTCCGGCATCCCACTTTCTTGAGTCTTCTTAAGAGTGCATCTCCAACGCTCGACGTTATCCCAAATTAGTTTAAAAATAAAACGTAACTGTCCAACGCAAGGCACTCCGATGTTGGAGAACTACCCTGGCCTGGTTGGAGAAGCATGTTGTTTGGAGAACAACGGCAGTATCGTACAGCTTTCATGTATCTAACCCGAAGAAATAATAGAAGAAGCTGCGATTTTAAGTATTGTAGTGCCTACCTACTGCCTACTTTAATTTAACTGCGCATGAATGCTGTAGCTGTAGCTGTAACTTTAGAGAGCAAGTATCTATGTGTCGTGCTTCCTGTGGTATTGTGTCGATGAATTCGCCCTCCATATCTATATCAATTAAAACATTTACTCGTAATTCCTCTCAGTGACACGGTACTCTTCAAGAGAGCAAATGCAGCTTCTTCTTTTTGACGCAAACCTGCACAAGATGATATAATGGAGAATAGTAAGATGTGTTTGTGATCTTCTTTTGTGTTGCACCCAAGGGTAAATAAACGTTGCACCTGCAGGCACCTGTTGCACTCCTACTTCATTGCTTGCACCGGAAGAAAGTTGTTGCACCTTCTATTTGGGCTGTCGTAGGGCAGTCGTCATCGGCAGAATAGAGAGAAGGAGTACATAAGTACGTAAGAGCGAGGATAATAAATTTGCGAATTAGCCCGGCCGCGCCAAAATTAGATCCTTTATGTCACTGAGTTTTTTGAGTATGGTAGATTGCATGCCCAGCGAACACCCATCATTGTACAATATGTAGTTGGTGATAGACACCGCTGGCATATACCAGCACTCCATTCTCATCGAAGATGTCGTATAATCAGATAACGCCGTCGCCGACGCCGCTGCCAACGATGTCGCCGGCGGAAGTTGAAGACTACATCAATCAGTACTACCCCATTGAATTATCTCTCCACATCTTGATGAAAATTGGTGGTGCCATCTCGTGTATTAGTAGTTTTCTACTGGTGACGCATATCTTGAAGAAGAAATGGACAGACATATCTTTGACGACTATGATGCTCCTTGGTATATCACTGATGGATATAATTGGCTCGTTCTTCGGATTCTTTA